>JALXJV020000004.1:2823814-2850003 GCA_024633595.2 Lepomis macrochirus | reverse complement strand
AAAAAAGGAACACTTACTTGGTCTCGCTTCCTCTTCCCACTGCCACAATCGATCACTGAGTGTGTTCGTGCTTTCTTACAGTTCGGCGCACTGTCTTCACTGCATTTCAGTTTTATTTATATAGAGAAGCCTAAGCCCCTCCCCTTCCTGCGGACCACCATAGGAATTCAAACAGGATCAAAAAATTAGTTGCCTCTTGCAGCTGACTCCCAGATATATCGCTATATATATATATATATATATACACATATATATATATATATATATATATATATATATATATATATATATATACACATATATATATATATATATACACATATATATATATATATATATATATATATATATATATATATATATATATATTTATATATATATATATATATAAATAAAATCTTTCAAATTAAGGTCACATGCACTAATTCATAACAGAAGTTATCTCACTGCACTTCCACTGCACTCGGTGTAATAATATTCACAGACCCATCGCTTCCTTCTGTGTCTCCTGTTTCTACAAATAAACCCATCTAGTTGTGAGAACGAACACTGTGTCAGAGTCAATGAGCACATTTGCAGCCGCAGCAGCAGCACTTGGTCATTACTGCAAATAAATAAGAGAGACGCAAACAGCCTCATCAATTCTGACAGAACCATAAAAACGGAGAATAATTCCACACAGCACCTGCTCATCTTCTCTATGTGGTTTGCAAACGGGATCGTTTCACGAGACCCGACACCTGCGCGGTGGCTAATGTGCCGCGGGCCGATGCGGGAGCGACGACGGGAACAGGAAGTACCCTGAGACGCCGAGCAGGGTTCAGCCGAGGGAAGAAGAAGAAGTTTGGAGGAAAACGTGAATTCTTGGATGACTTTGACTGAACTTGAACCGTCTCGGGACACGAGCAGAGTTTTTGTTTTTTTTGCTGAAATGGCGCCGGGGGTTATTTGTGGAAATGTGTTTAAATTAGCCTTTTTTTGTGGGAATGAGGCTACTAATCATGACAAGCTGCTTTTTCACTGGAACACTTGTGTGATTTAATAAATGTACTGCAGAATGTTCTTTCTTTATTTATTTTTTTACAGCCTTCATTACTCAGGTGAAGGCTGCGTGTCTGGTTTATTGAAGCACCCCCCAGCAGCTTTTCTTATAAAGTCTAAATTGAGTTGTTCCTCCATTAAGACTTTATTATTCCCTCAGATTGGCTTGCATATTAATCTGGAAAGCTATTTTGCATTTCTCCTCGCTAAAAAAAACAAATAAAGAAACAACAAACTATATGAATCAGCTCTGACGCAAATCACACACCCTCGAAACAAAAACAATCACTACTGTTGTAATTATGAGAGGAAACAATTAGCTGCTCGCACACGGCCCCGGAGGAAGACGACATTATTACATTCATCATTTTAATTATGTATCACTTAGACTGGGTAGCGAGCCGACTGCGTAGGAAACATTACTAGTATATCTAAAATAGAGAGGGATATAATTGATTTAGTCAGATATCCATCAGGCAAACAGAGTAATATTTGGCTCCTGCAGCTCATAAGTCAAAGTGAATTTTCTTTGGAAATCTAAGATAATAATTTTCTGTGGTCTCAAAATGAAACCAGAGACGATTTGTAACTGAGAGATGACGCAGTCCTCTGCAGCTCATTCCCACGTCTTGTAAAACTGTTTTCCACGTTGGTTAATTCAGCGCTGAAGCGAGAGGCACATGCTGATCCGGGATCAGGACAAACGGCTGAACCTGAAGGTTTGTGGAAACATCTGAGTCAAATTCAACCTCCTCCCCACAAATGGTTAAAACACGCTGTATTAATTAAAGATGGAAGTGTCGATGAATTCGTCCTCTGTTTACTCAAATGACAACTTTGACTTTAACGTTTAAAATGTCCTTCACTTTTTCTCGGCCTGAACCGGTACCTTTTTTTTTTTTTTATTCCTTCTCAGTTTGCAGCTGCTTATCACTCAACAACAATAACACACAACGTGTTAAGGTGCTTTCAGACCAAAAGCGAAGCGGGCAGTGAGTTTACAAAGTCAACGCAAAGACGCGCAGAGCCGCGATTTCCTGTCGGGCGACGCGGCGCAAAGGGGCGGGGCCGGCGACGTGAAGGAGTTCACGTGAGTTTAACATTTTCAACTCAAGCAAAGAAGTCGCATGACGCTGAGTCGCGACAGCCTATCAGTGTTGAGATTGTCCGTACGTCACCGAGGCTTCAGAGCGTTGTGTGCAGAGGGCCGGGCAGAGCGGGGGATTGAAAACCTGCAGGCCGGCTGAGAGCTGCTAAACTTGGGGGAGAGGAGCAGGGAGCAGCTGCAACCTTCGGAGGAATAAACACCTGCAGTCGGTCGGATTCGGATTTTATTAAATTAGCTTTTTACTTTAGTTTTTAGGTTTCAACATTGATTTATCTTCACTGGAGCTTCTCAGCAGCTTCGTGCACATCCGGTTCCAGTGTTGTTGTTAGCGTCGTTAGCTCTGTCGGACTACGACTTCATATTTATATAAAAACCGGGACAAAGCTGGACGTTACTTGGAGAAAAGAAAGCGAGGAGGCTGAACTACCTGGTGAGTTCAGAAAACATGTGTTAGCGTCGTTAGCTCTGTCGGACTACGACTTCATATTTATATAAAAAACGGGACAAAGCTGGACGTTACTTGGAGAAAAGAAAGCGAGGAGGCTGAACTACCTGGTGAGTTCAGAAAACATGTGTCTGTAACTTTATTCCAGCTGTCGTTGTACTTTACTGTGACCAAGTTAGCATAGCACAGCCCTGATCGATCCGAACTCCGTTCAGAAAACAAACATTTTAGAAGTTGTTGTCCTGCTGTCTTGCTGACAGACCTGACAAAGCAGGAATTCAAATGTTTAACAAATCTGCACCATGTTGTCGTTATTTCGGCATCAGTTTAATCCGTTTATTGCTATTTAATCACAGCAAAATGTTTCCTTTGGTTTCATACAGCTAATGGCGAGTTGTGTTTATTCGCCTTCTGCCGTTGTGTGTGAACACTTGCAGCGAATGTGCTCACGCGAGGAAAGCGTCGCGAGGCGAAAATTCGCGTTCGGTCTGAAACAGGTGTCCGTGGTCAGTTATAATATCACCAGCCTACCGCGAAATAAATGTTTGCTTTACGAGTGAAACTAAATGCTCTTCTTGCGTAGACATTCTCAGTTGAGTGCGATAATTAAGACGAAGTTCGATAACGTAAGCCTATAAAAACGTTTATAAGTGCTAGCGTGCTGTACACAAACCTCGCTAATAAAACAACACTAAAACGATAGATTAAACAGCCCACATGGTATATTTTTCATTCGCTTTGATGAAGTCGAAGGTCCGCCCTCGCCGCTGAATGCACGCGCGCTCCCGCGGCAGGGGAAACGCTTTCTGTCGGGGAAAACGTCTCGGGTTACGTAGGTAACCCTTGTTCCCCGAGAAAGGGGAACGAGACACTGCGTCGGTGACGACACTATGGGAACACCTTTAGGCGTGGCAGGGCTGAATGTGAATGAAAACTACTCCAATCCTATTGGCTTAAATGAGAACGGTAGCATGTGGCGTAACCGTGGCATTATATAAGCACGCCGACACATAGGTACGTTAGCTCTTACTATGAAGCAAGGCACTCCAGGCGGGGAGAGGTGCGGTGAACCGGCGCGGTGTCTCGTTCCCCTTTCTCGGGGAACAAGGGTTACCTATCGTAACCCGAGGCGTTCCCCGCGAGGGGAACTTCGAACTGCGTCGGTGGCGACACTATGGGAGCGAGATACCCACTATGCCGTGCGAACCCCGCCTGCCCTAGCGTGCAGGCAACCAGTGGGCACGCACCTAGAGCGAGAGCGCCACGGGTGCGGGTGCAGAGGGAAGGTCCAGACTATAGAAACGCATGAAGGTGTGAGGAGTGGCCCAGCCAGCTGCATCACAGACCTCCTGCAGAGATGCTCCAGAGAGGAGAGCCGTGGAGGCTGCCATGCCTCTCATGGAGTGAGCCCTTACAGCCATAGGTGAAGGCAAGTTGCGCACCTTATAAGCCAGGGAGATAGTCTGAACGATCCAATTGCTGATCATGATGTTTAAAAGCGGGGAGCCCAGCCTTGGGGGACCCGAAACATACCAGCAATTGGTCTGCCTTCCTCCATTGAGAGGACCTCTGAGTATACGTACTCAGTGCTCTGACAGGGCAGAGCAAATGCAGTCTCTCATCTTCTGCCGTCACATGAGGTGGAGGATGAAACGCCTGCAGTACCACGGGACCCATCACGTTGGACTGCACCTTAGGAATGTATCCTGGAAAAGTGTGCAGGATGGCCCTCCTATTCCCTGGGGCAAACTCCAGGCACTGTGGAGCAGTTGACAAAGCCTGGAGGTCCCCCACCCTCCTCAGAGAAGTGATAGCGAGGAGAAAAGCCATCTTCAGGGTCAAGTACTTGGCCTCCAGCCGACTCAAGGGGCTCGAAGGGGCCTCAGCCAAAGCTCGAGCACCACTGCCAGGTCCCAGGTGGGAACTCTGGGGCGAGTCACAGGTCTCATCCTCCGGGTCCCACGGAGGAATCGTACGACTAGTGGAAGCCTTCCCAAAGACCCATCCCTACAAAGGGTGTGGAAAGCTGAAATAGCTGCCAAGCACACCTTGAGGGTGGATGGGGAAAGGCCTGCAGAGAAGCGGTCTTGCAAAAACTCCAGCACCTGAACCACCAGGCAGGTAACTGGGTCCAGCGTGCGTTCTCTGCACCATGCAGAGAAAACATTCCATTTGATGCCGTACATCCTCCGTGTGGATGGAGCCCTGGAGCTAAGGAGTGTCTCGACTGCTCCTGTCGTTAGGCCCGCCTCTAGGTACTGCGCCCCCTCAAGGGCCAGACCCACAGCCGCCACAGGGCGGGGCAAGGGTGAAGAATCCGGCCCCTTTCCCGGGACAGCAGGTCTCTCCTCAGAGGGACCTGCCATGGCGGACCTTCCAGGAGATCTAGCAGGTCTGAGAACCACACCCGGGTCGGCCAAAACGGCGCTACTAGTAGTAGCCGAATACAGTCTTGACGGACCCTCTCCAGGATCCCCGGGAGCAAAGCGACTGGGGGAAAAGCGTACAGACGTAGCCTCAGCCACGAGTGCACCATGGCGTCCAGCCCTAGTGGGGCCGGAGGTGTCAGGGAAAACCATAGAGGACAGTGCGTAGTCTCTTGAGACGCAAACAAGTCCACGTCTATGGGCCCGAACCTTACGCGCAATGACTCCACCACCTCGGGGTGGAGTCTCCATTCCCGGGCCTCGGCCCCTGCCTCGACAGCGGAGTCTGCTCCCTGATTCTGAAGTCCCGGAATGAACATTGCTCTGATGGACAGTAGCTTCCGTCGGGACCACAGGAGGATCTGGTGCGCCAGTCTGCAAAGAGGGCGGCGCAGACCCCCTGGTGATTCAGATAGGCCACCACTGCCGTGTTGTCGGACCTGACAAGAACGTGGTGACCCCGGAGTTCGGGCAGGAAGCTCCTCAGAGCCTGGAACACTGCCAGCATCTCGAGGCAATTGATGTGCCATGACGAATGATGCTCCTGCCAGAGCCCCTGCGCCGAGCGGTCTCCCATGACCGCGCGCCCCACCCAGTGAGGGAAGCATCTGTCGAAACGATTACACGGCGACAAGATGCCCCTAACTTGGGTCCCTGGGACAAGAACCAAGGCTTTTTCCACTCTGATAGGGCACGAAGACATTTGTGCGTGACCCGTATCAGGTGGAACGGATTTCCCCTCGGGGAGAATCCCTTGGTCTCCCCTTGGTCAGCCACCACTGCAGGGCCCTCATGTGCAGTAGACCAGAAGGTATTACGCTGGAAGCTGCTGCCATGAGGCCCAATATCCTCTGGAAGTGTTTCCTTGTGATGGCATGGTCCAATTTCACTCTCTTCACAGTGGTCACAATGGACTGGATACGTGCTGGAGACAGCTGTGCCTGCATCGTTCCTGAGTCCCATACCACCCCTACGAACACAGTTCTTTGGGTGGGCACCAACACACTTTTCTTCACGTTGAGCCTCAGCCCTAAACGTTGAAGATGAGCGAGAACGACATCTCGATGCCGAACCGCCAACTTCCGAGACTGCGCCAGGATTAGCCAGTCGTCAATATAATTGAGCACTCTGACGCCCTGGAGTCTCAGGGGGTTTAGTGCTGCATCCATGCATTTGTTGAAGGTGCGAGGAGAGAGTGCTAGTCGAAGGGAAGGACCCGATACTGGTATGCCACGCCCTGAAGGTGAACCATGGGAACTTCCTGTGGGATGGATGGATGGGGATATGGAAGTACGCATCCTTGAGATCTATGGTGACATCCCAGTCCTCAGACCGGATGTGACTCATGATGGCGGGGATGGTGAGCATCTTGAACCTGTATCTCCTCAGAGATCGGTTCAGGACCCGCAGATCCAGGATCAGGCTGAGGCCTCCCGTCCTTTTGGGGACGATGAAGTAACGGCTGTAAAACCCGACACGCTTCCAGCGGGAAACCACAGCCCTTTTTCTCCAGCAGCGTTAGTACTTCCTGTCCCAGCACCGAACTTCGATGACGGTGCTTAGGACCCCGGGAGATATGTCTGACATGCTCCGCCAGGTCTCCACGAAATCCGCCAGCAGGACCAACCCCTCGGGGTTGGTGGCCGGGGCCTCATGCTGGTCTCGGAAGGTCTCCTGAAGCAAACTGGCAGGAAAGGAACCCCAAGGACCCGCAGTCTGGGAGCCAAAACCTTTGGCCGACAGGTGAGTATAACTAGCCATTTCTTCTTTTGGATGTGGGAGCTTTCACTAACAACATTCGCCAAAGTGCCTGCTGAATAGAAAAAAGCTAACGTACCTATGTGCCGGCGTGCTTATATACGCCTACGGTTACGCCGTCACATGCTACCGTTCTCATTTAAGCCAATAGGATTGGAGTAGTTTTCATTCACATTCAGCCCTGCCACGCCTAAAGGCGTTCCCATAGTGTCGTCACCGACGCAGTTCGAGTTCCCCTCGAAGGGGAACTACATTGGCACGACATCGGCATTAGTGACAGAGCTGCTTCCTCTGTTTCTTTATGCTACGCTAAGCTAACCGGCTGCCAGCTTCTGCAACATATTTTCTGCACAGACAGAAATACAGCAGCGTGGTATCAAGGATTCAAGCTCGTTTATATGCTCATTTTAAAGCAGGGTTGTTTCCAACTCCTTTCTGCTACGTAGACAATCTAAAGAAATAAACTATAATCAGAGCTGAGGATGAATTTGAGCTTATTTGTCTGATGACTCGGGGAAAAGCTGCTCTGTGTCACCATCCTGTCCTGGATTCTCTGTGTGCTGTGTTTTGATTCTTGTTTCTGGGTTTTGATTCTAAGGTTGGTTTTGTTTCTGCATTTTAGTCATCTGTCATCTGTTCTGTTGAGTTTATTCTCTGGGTTTATTGTTTGGTCAGTTCAGTATCTGTTATTTAGTCTGGGTTTTGGTTCCACGTCTTAGTTCATGTCTTAGTATTTGCTTCTAGTTCTTTGCATTATTTTGCTTTAGTCTGCTCTGTGTTCCCGTTTAGGTTTTGTCTGTAATGATCCATGTGTTGGTCGGTGTTTGTCTGTTCACATGGGTTTCTGTTATTGTCTGAAGTTATGCCGCGTTCGAGACCAGTCAGAACTGGGATATTTCCCAGTTGAAACGTCCAAGCGTTCCAGGTGGTGGTGCGTAACGCCGAAAGTGAACCAAAATCACGGCTGACTGTGACTGTTGAAATCTTATTGTTGTGATTCCAGGTTCAGGTGTGAAGAAGTTTCGGAGACAGATGAAGACTTAACACAGCAGAGTTTGTTGAGACCTAAGAAATATTCTCAACAGCGACAAAGTGAACAAGCTGCACCCTCAGCAGGGCTTTAGGTGTTAATTAAGAGGATGACAGGATTGACATAAACAGCCCAGACGTTACTGGTTCTGTTCCCCTCTGGATATATAAGTTAGCAGCGCTGAGGTCAGTCAGTGTTGTTGTTCCACTTCCTGATGTTTTGCCATTTTTAACAATAACTTTTGTGCAGAAAAGATTCAGACTTTATGAGATTCTTTACTGTAACCAGCTACCTAACGTGTAAAACATATTTCTACATCAATATACATGCAGAACAGGTTTTACTAAATGATCGTATGTATTATTTTAATTTAAATACATGCAAATATTCGTTTTGTACCTTTTACTTTATGGTTTACCATTTACACTGTGTGCTTCCGTGGGCGCTGACATTGTTTTCTGACGTCATCAGCTGCTACTCGTGAAGTCGGGGTACAATTTTTTTTCCCCTCCGAATTCACGAGTAGGAAATCCGACTTAAGGTGGCGTTCCAGGATAGTTTTTCTAATTGGAGGTCGGAAATTTCCCAGCTCCGACTTGCCTGGAACGCAGCATGTGATTCTTGTCTGGTATTTTGTAACATGTTCTGTCTGTTCCTCCAGTAATCCTTTGCTGTCTCTCTTCTTCTTTTACATATGGACTTACGACAGTTTACTTACTAAGCTCCTCAGGAAGTCGCTAGAATGAAAACGTTACTGCTTCAGATTTTTTTATACAGCCCTGGATCATGTGAGAACTGTAATACTACTTTGACAGTCAGGTGGTGCTTCTCATTTTGACCCAGTATAGATTTGACTGAACTCCCAAATCTGATAATCTCTTGAATAAAAGGCTCCTTTCTGTTTTATATTTGTTACATTTCAGCAAAACATCTTGCAGTGTTTCAGAGCTGCCCGTTAGGAGTCTGCCTGCCTGCCTGGTCAGTCCTGATCCCCCTCAGCTGTGTTTCTCCCGCCTGCTCGTTAGTCCCTGGTGTTAAAGGTCATCGCAGTACTGTGCTCTACTGGACCTGGACCTGCTCCGCTCAGCGTCCTGCATGTGGGTCCACCAACCTGTTCCACCCTACAAACCTGTGACCCTCTGCAGTCTGGTGGGGAGGCAGTTTTCCAAAGTTTAGAGTGCCACTGAAATATTTGCAGCAGCGGCCCCTCGGCCCCTCGGCCCCAGCAAGGTTCTCCCATTCATTTCAGCTTGGTGTTTTGGGTTGTGAGCGTTTGTCGCACGTTTTAATGCCTTGGTGAAGGGGGAAGGGGCTCAAGGCCCATTTACACCATCATGATGGATGAAGGCTTTAAATCCAGAGCCAAAATATCTGCGGTCCTTTCCTCAGGTTCAGGAAGCCAAAGCTAAGCCCAGCGGAGGACGGTAACAAAATACACATTGGAGCTATTTGGACTGAACTTGAGCCACTTTTTACTACTTCACCACATCTTAAAGGGAAATATTAAACTTTCTACTTTATCTGACAGCTTCAGTCACTAGTTACTTTAAAAACAAGCTTTTAACACACAAAATGTACGAAGACTTTAAAAATAGGATGTTGATGTTGTTTATACAAGTCCGGCTAGTAGAACTACATAAGTTAGACTAACTGATATTCAATCGTCATTTTTCATGTTTCAGCTTCACAAATGGGAAAATTTGCTGCTTTAACTTGATTATTTTAATGTATTTTTAATCATTTTGAGGTCTGGACTGACAAAGAGCGTTGTGAGGGTGTGACTTCGGGAACTGTGACAACATTTCTCACTATTTTCAGAATTTATTACAATCGATTAATGGAGAAAATCAGCAGATTAAAATAAAAATAAACATTCATTTCAGTCTGATACAAAATAGTTCAACATCAAAAACTATATTAATGTGCGAGGAATAATAATCTAATGATATAATATATTTACTCATTTAGCTGACGCTTTTATCCAAAGCGACTTACAACTGCTGTACATGTCAGAGGTCGCACGCCTCTGGAGCAACGAGGGGTTAAGTGTCTTGCTCAGGGACACAATGGCGGATGGGTCACAGTGGGGGATCGAACCCGCGTCTCTCACACCAAAGGCAGGTGTCTTATCCATTGCGAAACTGAAACTGTCCACCTCAGCTCCACCGATGTAGACAGGAGTTTGTGTCCTTATCTCCTTGGTTTTGCTGCCGTGGAGCAGCAGGTTCTTCTCTGAGCGCCGCTCTACAAGATTATGAATTTCCTCCCGATATGAAGTCTCGTCGTTGTTTGAAATCCGGCCGATTATGGTGATGTCATCCTCAAACTTCACAACAGAGTCCTCTCCATGTTGGAGTATAAAATCATCTGATAGCATGAGGAGAACAGGAGTAAACAAACATCTTAAACACATTTCCTACGATGAAGAAGAACTTTTAAATGTGAACCTTCTTTTTGTTTTGTTCTCCTCCCTGCTGCTGACTTTAGAACAGTTTGCATAAAGTGTCTAAACAGTAACAGTCAGCCTTTTCTGAACACTTGTCTTATCAACACAAACAGGAGTTCAGAAGGTCCACCAAGAGCCACCTGCTGAGCACTTTTCTAAAAAAGCCCTCAGCGTCGCTGTGTTGTCTGGAGGTGCAGAGGGCAGCATGAAGTATTCCTTTCACGGCGGGAGGCATCTTTCTTCTTGCTGTCAGGTATTAGAGAAGGGCTACGACACCGCTGTCACAGGCTCATCTGAATAAATGATTCATGGCGTCGGGGTGAAAAGCTGCAGAGGCTCATCACTCAACACGCAGAGTGATGCAATGTTGCAAGGATCAAATCAGACGTGGAGGGCAGGGACAGAATAGATAGGAAAGGCTGGAGGTTTAGAGACAGAGAGAAAACACATTTAATTTCAGTCCAATAACATCCGTTTGGAGAAACAGTGTTTCCCCTGTCAGGAGCAAAGTGTACTCTTGTTGGAATTCCATTTACATTATTAAATATAGTCTGAAACTCCCCGCCAGCAACACACAAACTGCAGCCAACAGAGAGATTCAGGCGTCTCCTCCAACAAGAGCGAACAACTTAAAACGCTGCTGTCGGGACTTTATTACACTAATTCTTTAAAACTCTCTCCCAAGTTCATTTAGGATTACTGCGGCGTCAGGATGTGAAGGTGGAGCTTAAGGATTTGGGCCACCAGGCCTGCTGTGTGCACCAAACATCAGCGACTTTGCTCCATCTGGAGAGTTTGAAAGTAACTTTTAGATTATTTTCAGGACTCCAGTTTATCCAGAAGTTCATGTGGTTTAACAGCTGCTGGCCTTTTTTCCATTCAGCCGAGTAAACGCTCGACACTCTGGGCCAGATTAACGAAGAAAAATGCCACAATATGCATTCAGACCTTTATTTTCAGAGACATTCTCCTGGACTGCACACTGAGTCCTTATAGGAGCCAGTCTCTCGCTCCCTCGTTTCCTGCTTCTGTAACCTATTTTTTACTTTAGCTGCAGTTTAACTTTTACTGTTACTCAAAATAATACTTATAAAATTATAATTTACATTCTGTATGTGTCCTGGTGAACGCAGGAGCTCTTAGTAGGAGTTCCACCGATCAGCCATAACTTTTATGAATAACACTGACTGTCTCTTTGTCTCCTGTCAGTGGTGGGACACTGTGTCCTCAGAGTTCATGTGTGAGAAGCAGGAAAAATGGGCGACTGTACAAATTTGATGGACTTTACAGAAGCTGAACAGCTGGGTCAGAGCATCTCCAAACCGGTCTGCAGGGCTCAGTACCTTTCAGAAGTGGTCCAAGGAAGGAGAAGCGACCGAGGCTCATTGACTCACGTGGGGACAGGAGGTCCGATCCAACAGACGAGCTGCTGATGACGTTTCTGATAGAAAGGTGTCCAGGCCTCGACGGCTCAGGGCAGCAGGTGGTCATAATGTTATGGCTAAAGTGACATAATCAGACAAATCAAAGCCAGAGCAGGTGGAGATGATGCTAAACGCTGTAAAGAGTGCAGCATGTTGTGATTTCACAGCTCGCTGATGGGAGACACTGACGAGCTTCAGTGTTTATGAGGACTTGTTGGACAGTCGACAAAAAAGTTGCAAACAACCGTTTAGTTGTTGACCTAAAACAGTAAACCCTGAAGGAAGCAGATTTTACTGCCAAGGCTGGTTCTGGATCTTTTCATTTACTGGTTGGCCCCATGAAGCGACTCGACTTGTTTAATGGCCCCTCAGCTGGTGAACAAACCCGGACACGCTCCAGAAAATAACCACATCCTTTATGACGTATGTAAAAAGATGCACAGCTAAAATAAAGGTCAGAGGTGAACATCTCAGCTCTGCAGGTGAACCTGTGCTGTTCGGTCACACGCCTGGATTCCACCTGGCTGATGCAGACAGTTCTGTGAGTCTAACTGCAGCTGCCAGCTAATTTGGAGAAGAACAGAGTGGAGGGAGAGAAGATGGAGGTCTGCGGGCTGAGAGCTGTCGTGGTTGAAGGAGATTTGTGTTTTCTATTTGGAGGAAAAACAAACAGATTCATCACTCCGCCACCGCCGCAGGTACAGATGCCTCCGTCTGCTGCGTCTTCTGTCTGTCCGCCTCTTTAATTGTCTTTCTTTGTCTTTCACACATAAAAGCAGTGTCCCTCCTCCCCTCCCGTCTCCTGCGTTCACTCTGGCTCTCTAACAAATGTTTGGCTGCTCCAGAATGCATCAGTATGCAGGGTGCACGGAGAGCGGGGGGCCAGGTGTATGAATTTAAATGTCAAGTACACTTGAGTAGGCAGCTGGCGCTGCAGATTTGCGGCACACAGTTTTGTAGTTGCTGATTTGTACGTGTGTTGTTGTGGGGAGGTGAGTTTTCTGTCCGTTCTCAATTCTGTCTCCATTTGCGTCTCTCTGACTTCCTTCCCCCTCATTTACCCGTCTCATCCCTCCTCAGCTGGAAGCTATATTGAAGCCAAGCCAGGGAGAGCTGATTTGTTTGCCCAATATCACATTTAATGTCTCAAAGGGCTTCAGAGACGGCAGACGACGGAGAACAGCGATGGGCAGGAGGAAAAAAAACTAAATAAAATGGAAGAAACATGACAAAGAGGAGGAGAGCTCCTTTAGGACGTTTACAAATCCAGAGTATAGACAATTACTATGTGAGTTTACAGCATGTGCAAGGAAATAAACGTAATGAAAATAGAAGAAAACAAACTGAATAGAGACAAAATATACAGGATCTTATCTTAGTTTACAGTTCACAGTCCTCTTCATCAGTTAGAGCTCTCTTTTATTGTCATGTGCAGGTTGCACTGTTCCCACGCTGGCCTCACACGCATCCATGATGTTTCCTGTTCTCAAAACACAAGAACCTTCAGTGTGTCAGATGCATATTTGTCTTGCACTCAGCCAGCGAGAATGAAAGCCGGCCTCATATTGACTCTCGCTCGGTCTCTTCAGCCTCCAGGTTGCCGGGTTCTTCCAAAGAACTCACATTGTGCCTTCATGTGCTCTTTGTTTCTTCTTATAGAGTCGTGTTGTTGCCATAAAAGAAGGATTTTAATGCCGCATACAGCCAACAGCAGGCGTTAAGGGCCCGAGTGGTAATAACAGAGACGCCATTCACTCTGTAACAAGTCAGCGTGGCATCAAAATGATTTTCAAGCTGTTTTTTTAAGAGAAAATACGACATAGTGCTGCTTTAAATGTGAAATTCAGCCTGCCTCCTGCAAACACAAACACACACGGTCCATTTCGGCTTGAACACTGCGGTCATTCATCACCAGTCCTTCTGTGAGGAAAATCTCACAGCCATTTGCCTCTTTTCCTCATCAGGACCAAATGGCCCCCCCAGGACCAGCGGCAGCTCTGCCTGCTCAGGTGGAGGGGGGGGGGGCATGCTTCTGCTTTACAGGCTTTATGTTCATATTCTAATCAAACATCCTCACATCAGCTGAGCAAAAGGATTTTATTTAGTTGCGTGTTGGTTCAAAACACAGAGTGAAACTACAGGAGTGAAGTTCTTCATTTAGTCAGAGAGAAATCAGTTTACATGGTTCATTTTACTTTATATTCAGCTAAGCATGTACTCAAGTACTGTAATGTACTATGGTTTTAAGGTACATTTATCTCCTGCTTTCAGTTCACAGCTGTTCCTTTTTTTCAGATTTCGGTTTCACAAACAAAACCAAAGATCAGTGACTAACATTCAACAGACTCAACGAACGGAACAGAATAAAGAAAGAAAGTAGACGTAGTGTTTTACGTCTGTTTTTACTGTGAAGCCATTGGTGACGTTCTGTTGGTGAAAGGTGCTAAATACACGTACTAACTCCTCCAGCAGCAAGTACTGTTTACATGTTTATGAATGTGCCACCGTGCAGCACAACAAGCACAACTACTTACTAATACTGTAGTACTTTTTATTTTTGGATGGAGTCATTCTGCAGCTTCCTTTTACTTAGGTACATCTTCCGGATAGCGGATACTTCTTCTAACAGCGCAAATAAGCAGTTCATGCATGTAGATGGAATGACCACAAAACCAAAGCCTCCACCTTCCACCACGCCTCAAAACATCTGACAGATTTTGCAGAAATAGACAAAAGACGTAGTAACGAATTAACTGTCCGACTGATTCAACCTGAAACCAGGGACAAAATCTTTTCTGTTGCTTCAATAAGTCCGACTTTGAACCCCACTGTCAGATGCTCCCTGTCGGGTTTAGACTAAAAAGTAGAATCTACAGCTACACGAGGACGTTCACCCTCTGAATAGACGGACGGATGGATCCCAGCAGGAAATTGTGCCGTTACAGCAGGTAACAAGTGGGAGAACTTTTAAACCCAGTGAGCTGGATGTGCAAATATTCGAAAATAAAAGTACTGTACAGTATGTGGGAGCGTCTTAAATGCATTGTGACGGGATCTGAATTAAAACCATCACTTCACATTTCTCACTGTTTACAATATGAGCAACAAAGACGCTGCTGTTCTCTGCAAAGTTAAACAACATCCTCTTTCCCTCAGCTGAAGGAACCTCTGGAGAATCTACGGTGCTGTTCTGCACTTGAAGTGAAATGAGAACAGCGGCTGATGTATTTAAAGAAGCACCAGCGAGCGTTTTGTTCCCCAGGCAGCAGCTGCTGCTAAACACGAGTCTTCTACAGAGAATCCCCAAGTTATTACTGTTTCAGTCATGCAGCGAAGACGTGTGGCAACAAGATCTGCAAATAATGTTTTCAAAAAAAGCACACATCTATCTGGTTCTGTCAAACTCTCACATACACTCAGATCTGACCTTCTCCTCAGCAGCCATTCGAGGAAGTAAAGAATGTCCTCACTTTCTAAAACTGTCCTCTAAAGGTCTTCAACCTAAATTGGTTCTCACAAAGATGCTGAGCTCTTTACTGATCCACTGCTGCCACCAAGTGTTGCACAGCGTTCAGCTCCACATGCACAGTGTGCAGGACTCTCCCTTCTCTCGCCGCCTACATGTTTCCACAGATCGATGTTCGCTGTACGTTTCCACAATGAATGGGACTCTTTCAAACCTCCTGCGGCCCGGACCTCAACACGTCAAGCAATTACTGGGATAAATGGTTTCAGCCGGTCACAGTAGGACGCTAAATATTGATGCTTGACAGTAAGGCTGATGATACACGGGGCAACTTTTTGAGCAATGTTGCTGGGCAATCTTGCTAGAGGCAAGTCCGACCGTGTTTTAAATGGACAGCGGCTGTGCGGGGCAGTTGGCGGAGTGGTGGGGTAAGGGGATTACGGTAGTAATCTTTACTCAATGCCACTGACGACAACGTTGCCCTGCACGATTGCTCTGAAAGTTGCTCTGTGTATCATCAGCTTGAGACTGTTCACAGTGTTACCACACTGTATGCAGGGCGTGAGCCGCAGAGGAAGTGTAGTTTGGAGCTCGATAAATAACCACATGAGCAAAAACACACGTGCAGTTAATGGTTTACTCTTATTGACATGCTTTTCCCTGAAAAAAATAAAGTCATTACGTAGAGCTCATGCTCGAGTGTCACGACCAAGAAACAAACAGTTCTCTCATTAGTTAAAGTTCAAAAAGGCAACGCTTGTTCCTCCCTGCAAGGCAATATACATTCGCACAGGTCATCACTCCCTCACAGACTGAAGCGTGGTCTTCATCGTGAGCTCCTCGTGGCCGCGTTACGTCAGGGAGAGCAGGTTGATGTCGTAGCGTCCGTCCACCTGCAGCGACAGAAAACACAGGCGCACGGTTTCATTTTTAAAAAAGGCCCGTAACAGGTGTTTCCAGTTGCTCACTGTGTTTGGTTCGACGTGTTGCGCCTGTTCCAAACAACAATTTAACACCTAACTGGAGCCCATCGACCAAAAGAAATGAGAGCACAGGTCGGATGGTAGAACAATAACGTTCAGTGCCACTCTAACACTAACTAACATTAAAGGAAAGCTGTGGAGTGTTCGAGCTACCACAGAGGGTAGCGTAGGTCCCCATTTTGTCTGCTGCACGAGGACGCATCGCGTACACGGGTGATGCGATTCCTGCCAGAGGTTTCACACCGTTCCACCCGATAGGCAGCAATGCAAGCAAGGGTGACCCGCATTCATGGCTGCACAGGGCCCTTTAAATGTTTAAAATATTACTAATGGTGGGCGACGCGGTGGTGCAGTCACCATCCTCCCACCATCCAAAGACATGCAGGTTCATTTCTGTTGTTTGTCTCTAGTGCTGACCCTCGCGATGGCCTGGCGACCTTGGCAGCAGAAGCTGAAGGGACCACCAGCGTATTTCTTTACTTTTAAAAAATGGTGTCCGAGGAAGCTGCAGAGGTTGCGACTGTAAAGGAGAAGTACTTTAGTTGTTCTTAATTTTTAATGAAACTGAATTGAAGTCAAGTCAGCAAACAGGCCAGCTGATATTTTGGCGGATGGAGATCGCGATCACATGACAGCGCCACGCAACTTTCTGAACTCGTCAGGTCAAAACCAAGTTTAGCTTTATTGGCATGAATGTTAGAACGACAGTGTCGCCAAAGCTAAAGGAAAATACACAAAAAACTATTCTATTCATATAGTTCATCGAATAAACAGAATAAAATAATTGTATTTCTATATATTTGATATAGAATATTATCTTCATCACGGCTGTGTCTCCTTCTCTCATCGATAACAGCAGCGTCTCTGCAGCACTCGGAGGTTTGCACCTTCCTGTCAGACGTATTAAATACAGATGCTGTTGCTCTCACATGAAACTGCTTGTAGGCTCGTTAGATCTCACTGCGTGTAGTGAATAAATGTGTTTCATGTTACCCTCCTGTTACTTTGCACAATAAAACCGAAACGCCCCAAACTGCAGATTCATTAAGGCAAAAGTAGTAAATGAACAACAGGTGAACTTTTGGAAGGCGTCACTCTGCTGCACACCGTCAGCAGATCAGCTTAAAGCTCGCTCACGCAGACCTTCAGGAAATTAGCCCTCAGTGTTCACAGTGGAAGGATCTGAACTGACACACAGCGAACAGTCGTGTTCTGGATCTGAATCGTTGGTCAAATCTCACATTTGGTTCTGGTGTCACTTTGTTTTTTCTGGCTTTGAGAAACAACTCAGCCGGCCAGCGTCTTTGTAGGTGGGACTGATCAAACTGACAAAGCTCTCAAAGCGGTTTTAAATCAGAATGCTGCATACAGCAGTCATTTCATCACAGGATGTTTTCTTCCCCACATAAGATTTGTACCAAGGGGAAATTCAATTAGAAGGATTTAATGTTTTTACATATTTCTCCCTCCAGTAAAAACGATTCCCAGAGGCTGGGTGGCTTGGAGCACTCAGGTATTTCACAACCTGCAGACAGCCTCAACCTAATAACATTTCTATTTCACTTTCCATTCCTCTCCTTGTTTCTTATGTTTCAGTCTTCCCTTTTACTTAAACCAACCACAGACACAACGAATACCACGATTTATCTTCAAAAGAAGACAAACAGACATTTTACTTCTGCTGACAGGATAAAACACAGAGCTGCCTCTGTGTTCCACACTCACGTCAAATCGTCCGATGGAGGCCGTCGTCTGGTTGGTCTGCATCACCTCAGTCAGAGCCCACATCTGCTGGATGCTGGATGATACGGTCTGGGGGTCCGGGAGGCCCTAGGAGACGTGGAGCAGGGGAGGCCGGAGTGTTTACTCACAGGGCTGCAGTCAGGATTTACAAAAGCTCCTCCCACCCCAACAACTGTTTACAGTGAGCTCTTCTGTTGACTGGCAAAACCATGTACCTCCAGAACTTTTCACGACCTGAGAAGAACGCCTCTGTTTTTCAGATGCTCCCTGTTGCGTTTTAAAATGCTAAATTTAGACTGAAAAGTAGGAGAAGAATAAATAAAGAAACACTATTTATTTATCCTCATTACATCTGGAGACATAAAATATGTATGTAAACCCAAAAACAGACACTAAGGACAAGACCTCCGACCACAGACTGTATCTAAGAAATGGACGTAGTCATGGTGACGTCACCCGTTGGTTTGTGGACCGCCGTTTTGAAGCCTTGAGTTTGGCCAATAGGGCGCCGCCATGTCGAGTTTTTGCAACCAGGTAGCGCCCGGAAGTGACCATATTTGGCTGAGACGGCGGAGCTAACTGTCATTTTAACAGGCTGATAAGTTTGTCCAGAGAACAACGGTCTGAAAACTAAATGTTCTCACCAGAGAAAGTGAACAGCCGACTCCTGATAAGCTTTTTCAACGGCGCTGGTTAAATTTACACAGCGCCGAGGGTACGAGTCGGCTCTGGCCTGATCGTTACCATGGCGACCTGTCAATCACAGATAACCCCGCCCTGAAACATTCTCTGCTTTGTGGTCTATTTTAAAATAAACGGGACCATAATTTACTAAATGAACATCATGCTGTGTTGAAGAAGACTTGAAACTAGCGACTGAGACCATAAACTCATCAGGAAAGTGTTTACTGGGGTAATTATTCAGCTGAGAAGGAGAAACATTTTCCCATTATTTCTAATGGAGCTGGACTTCTTTTTGCAGCCAGAAGAGTCGCCCCCTGCTGGATTTTCAACAGAATACAGCTTTCAGGGACTTCAGCGTTCGCTTCCCACTCGCCTCCGAGTCCTGGATGGCAGCTCTGACCGCGTTTACACGGATGGAAACAAAACCAAATGTTTACCTCCAGGTCAGGGTGCTGGTCACCCAGGGTCAGGTCAGACAGCCAATCAGAAACCTCCTTCTCTGGGTCCTGGAAGGATAAGAGCCATTCAAATTCAATACAGTCCAATGTTGCAGTCTCGCCTGATTATAAGTGTGTGTTTGAGTAGAATCTGAAAAGCTCTGCCTTTGGCACCATCTGCTGGTGGTATAAAGACCTGCTGCTAAGAGCATCCCTCTGACCCCCACCGATCCAGCCCCCAAGACGCAGACAGAAGGAGCTGAAAGCCAAACAATATTATAGCCTCAATATTCACAAATAGAAACTTGACAGAAGCTATAATGAATGAATGAATTACAACTTTGATAAAGTGAGAAACCCAAACTGTAAAGCAGTTTTACATCAACAGTAGATCTACAGTAAGTTTCACGTGTACTGTAAGCACCAATTCATTCCAACGTATATTCCTCATATGTGAAATTGTACCTGGCAATAAACTGTCTGCCTCCGTGTTTGTTTCTGTCTGAAGTCACGTTTGATCACGTGGGATTCTGTGAAGTCCCCGGAACCGCCACTCTGAAACCTTTTAGTAGCAGAGTGTGCGTCCTGCGTCTGGACTGAACCGTCTGGTGTTTTTAAAATACATCAGTTAAATCTATCGTTAAGTCTGCGGCCTCCCAAGTTTTAAAAAAAAAAATCACTTAGGATTTTAAAATCCTACCGTGTGCAAGGAGCGTTATTAAAGTTCACCTCATTTAAAATAAAAACTAACCGGCTCCACGTGAGGGTATATTTTGATCTCCTCCAGGCTGAAGGTGAGCCAGGCAGAGGACGGCTGTCTCAGGATCAGTCTCACAGACGTCACGTGATCCGGCTCCACCTGCATCTGTTGATTGTAAAACAGAGGGAGACCCGGGTTCAGTTCCCACTGGGAGTCGTCCACCACAGCAAGACTCCAAACCTCTAGTTGCTACAAAGGCGCTCTGATGTTTACAGCAGTTTTAAGTCACTTTGGATAACAGCGTCAGTAAATGCAGATTAAAGTACAGCAGCAGCCGCCGCTTTATGGCTGGATCGCAGCAGTGACCATCTTTACTGCTTTTCTGACCATCAACAGGGAAAAATACGGGAGAAATACAGAAATATATTTTATCCCTTAAGGCTAAATATGCCAAACAATAACCCGTAAACAGTGAATAAACATTATTTACTCTTCCAGGACGAGCCCTTAAACTGCGTCAGGCTCAGCACACCATCTGAAGTAAACACCAGCTCGCCATCTGGCTCTGTTTGCATCCAGAATGAACCAGCAATAAAAAGAAGAAATAAAAATAACTCTGTTTGTTTTGTCCTCACATATCAGCACTACAAAGCTTACTGAGGCTTCCTTAGAGTCGGCTGGCTGCAGTCCAAGCGCAGCTGAGCGGTAGAATAAGGCGGCGAGCCGTGTTGGTTTTACCCGGTGGGATCTGGTGGTTTACAGATCTGTGGTGAAGTTTAGCTGCAGACGTGTCAATCGATGTTCACTAGGATTAAAGAGGCAGGTAGTCGGCATCGTTTTGTTTTTGGCGTGGCTCAACACAGGTTTGTTTGCTTTTCTCACACTTCAGAGGAATCAACACCATCTGAGCAGCACGTCAACGGGAAAGGTTCGGTCCGAGCGGGCTGACGCCGATCAGAAGATCGGGCCTCTTTCAGCAATATCCTCCTAAGTTTCTTCTTAAGTTTGATCTCGAGAAAGTTCCCAAAGTCTGATTGATGACGTGTTCTTAAACTGGTCTTTGTAAACTGAAAGCTTGTTTCCCCTTGTTCCTCTTTAGCGCAAATAAACGCCCTGCTGATCCCAGTAAAACGGCGTGAGAAGGCAGAGAGAGAAACGCTGAAAAAAAGTTGCATAGACAGTAAAGCCCTCGACTCCTCCAGACCGCTCAGAGCGGGGATATTTCCCAGGTCAAACTTCAGACCTCAAAGTGCTCCAGGTGCATGACGGCAAACAACAAACATGGCTGACTGTGACAAACTTTCTGCACAGTGAAACACTCAGCCGTGCACTTGGTGTTAACTAGGAAATGTCCCACCTCCAACTACAAAATGGATCGCTGAACGCCACCTGAAGTCAGACTTCCTACTAAATCTGGACCCGACTTCTCGAGCAGCAGCTGAATGACGTCACACAACAACGGCAGCTCCCGTGGAAGCACAATATGTAAAAGGTAAAGTATTAAATTAAAATAATACATATAGTATCAAACAGTGAAACTTGTTCCAGGTTACAGTAAACAGTCTCTGACTGTCGTCTCTGCACAAAAGTTGTTCAGGAAAATGTTCAAAACGCCCAGAAATGTGAAAACATTTGGAAATACAGCCCAAAACCTT
Organism: Lepomis macrochirus; assembly: GCA_024633595.2. NCBI lineage: Eukaryota > Metazoa > Chordata > Actinopteri > Centrarchiformes > Centrarchidae > Lepomis > Lepomis macrochirus. The sequence goes on along the minus strand of JALXJV020000004.1, from coordinate 2,828,657 downwards.
TGCAGACTTTTGAGGATTAACATCTGATGTAGCTGGAAGGACACACAGTTAACGAGCAACCGTCCTTTTAATTAACACCAAGTGCCCTGCTGAGGCTTTAACTGTGCAGAAACATAAGTTTGTGACGGTCAGCCATGTTTGATGTTTACATTCGGAGTCATGCACGATGGAGCGCTTTGAGGTCGGAAGTTTCACCTGGGAAATATCCGAGTGGTCTGGAACGCGGCGTAAAGCGAGCAGCAGCACAGACTCAACACTGACCCTCGTATAATTTACCTAAAAGAAACAGTCGCACTGAAACCTGTTTGAGTGACTCTTTTATTTCTTGAGATTTGTTGTAAACTATAAATAATCACTTATCAGAGCTTCATGCTCCACTGAGACCGAAGACAACTAAACTTAGAACAAAATAAATCTCACGGCAAAAGAGAAATTATTTACAAACGAGCAGTTAACTGCTCTCGAACAATAACCCTGTGGAAAATAATGAAAATAAATTACTGATGAATGAGAGAAATATATCAATTTAAATTAGAAAGGAAGAAAACAGAATAACTAAGAAAGCCCTTGTCATCATCAGTGTGTGTCAGAATAAATTAAAAAGCACTTTGGATTAAAGGGTTTGTAATCCATTCACCAATAACCTGAAATGAAGTTATGTCATTCCTTCATTATTTAACGATTCTCTCCAGACATGTTAAAACACTCTGCTTTGAATAATAATTTGTCTGATACGGACAAATCTATGAATATGCAAACACTGCTGATATAAAGTGTAACTGCTGGACACAGTATCTCTCCTTCTGAAAAATGCATTCCCGGAGTGTGCGCTGTGCGTAAGCTTGGAGCCGCCGTGACGTCACCTGTCGGTTCGGCTTTTTGATGGTCGCCATGCTGTTTGTCTTAGAACCGGACGTGACCATATTTAGATGAGACGGTGGAGCCAGCTAGCTCGGTTAGCTAGGTGCGTCTGTAATTCACGTTAACTCTGATATTAGCTGGGATGCTAATTTTGGCTAGCGACAAACGGGCTTAAAGCAAAACGTTCTTACCTGAAAAACAAACAGCCGATTCCTGATAAGCTTTTTGGTTAAATGTACGCAGAGCAGCGCGTACGACTCGCCTCAGGTTGCCATGGTAGCAGCTTGTAGCCCCGCCCTAAAGCCTCCCCTGCTTCGTGGTCTATGTTCCTCTAAATGGGACCATAATTTACTAAATGAACATCATGCTGTGTTGAAGAAGACTTGAAACTAGTAGGCAGTGGGCCAAGTCTGTTTTTCTCCTTTAGTTTTCGATTTGATAGATCTCCTCCAGGGAACTGGTTCATTTTTTGTATGTGTCTATATAAATTGTTGTTGAATACATTACTGCTTGTTTCCAACTTTAATTGTTGCACATTAAAAATATATCGTGATATAATCTCGCTAGCTAACCACAAAATGTTAGCCGGAGTAACAACCAATCAAAGCTCGTGTTGTTACCTTGTCAACTTGCGTTGGCCAATCACGTCATTGTTTAAACCGGTGCCCGAAGACCGGTGAAGAACGGTGCCGCTCTGAACTCACTTTAGGTGCAGCCTCCGCTCTCAAGTCCGCCCTGCTGCCAGACTGGAAATGATATGCTGACTTTTTCGTCACCGAAAGCACGTAACTTCTCCGTTGTTTTGGCTACAGTGTTTGGCTGCACCACACATCGTGGCAACGGTAGGTAACTGACTGGCACTACCTGAAACATTGTAAAACATCCAAAAGCATGGGGTCTAAGTGTTCACTGCCAAAAAAGCTACTGCAATCAGTATTTGTGCAACTAAAAAAGCAACGTACTGAATGCTTCACACGTGGGTAATATTAGACTATTTGTCGTTTTAAATGTAATGTTAGTCTACTGCAAGTTGGCTAGCGTTAGCACCTGAAGTAACTTAGTATAGTTGAATTAGCTTTTTTCTGTGGAAACAGCAAGCTAATTATTTAACTGTGTGTTTGGCTTTATTGTTGTAAAGCGTTCAGCAAGGACATATTTACATTGTCTTAAAATGTTGACTATGATGTTGAAGTTGTTTTTTGTCATCCAAAAGAAGATACAATTAAGATTTAAGTTTTAAAATTAAGGTTTTCATTCAGCCAGTCCCAGTGTAGACTGGCTGTATGAATTTATCTTATTTGAAGTGAAGCTGATGTACTGTGACAGTGATTTAAACAGCTTCCTATGTTGGGACAAGGGGGAGATCTACAACACATGTATATAAATATTTATCTTGTGTTATCTCCTGTTTCCTGTCTAATCACACTTTGGATTTTGTATTTTTTGCATGTTTTTCCTGACCTGACAGTGGAGCCGATCTTAGAGTGGATCCTTTTATATACAGTCTATGGAGTGGAGCCTAGATCAGGAGGGGAGAAGGCAGACAGTCTTGGAACACCTCACTTGGGTGATGTGGCGACACAGGCTACATTATCTCCATGAGACAACGTCCAGGTGGGATTTTTTTTGTAATGGTAGTTTGCTAATGGTACAGTAAGCAAACCTTTACTTGGTAAGTTTCACTCAATTCCTGGATGCTATGGGATCATGATTATATTGTTAGATTATCAACAGCTTACTGGGGCTATTTAGTGAATTAACAACACCAGACAAAAAATGGACTTGGTTTGTCGTGTTATTCAAAGATGCACTTAGGCCATGGCTGCACGCTCACAATGTTGTGAGTTGCGGCCCTTAGACAGCGTTGGAGCAGTTCCTACATTATGCACTGGCAATACACAAGCTTCAGGCTGGTCCTGATGGAAGTGTCATCCTGCATAGAATTCCCCCTCACATTTATTCATGACGCTGGCACTTTTATCCAATTAATTTATTTATTTAGTGCGATATATGAGGTTGCACACCTCTGGAGCAGCTAGGACATGTGTCTTATCCACTGCTTCATCACCAACCCCTCAATCCTGGTATGTCTGTCAGGCTTTGCAAACTTCTCCTGCAGAAGAGAGGAATAGACAGTATTTTTGTTTATATTCCGACATGCGGTCAACCATGCAGGGATCAAAGATTTTTGTCGCTCTTTGATTGGACAACAATTTGGAGTATGTTTTGTAACATGGCTACAGTCAGCTAAAATAATCCCCATTATGATACAGTGCTTCTCAAAGCAGATTTGATTTAATTTATTTTGATACATGTTATGGTTGCTTTAATTTGTGTTTTATTTATATACCTTTACAGTTTGAGCATTTTTGCCCATCCCTGCGTAACATTGGTATCGCTTGTTCTTACATTAGTTCCTTTTCTGCAGGATGTAGTGAAGGGCCATGTTTACTGAGTTGGTTGCAGTGTCATCACTGACTTCCTCTGGCAGCAGTTTATCTACATGGTTATGGGACCCCAGGGAGGCAACAGAACAAAGGGGACAAAGAATGTGTTAATGAAAGGTGGTTACTTTTAATCTACTAATCTCAAAGTTTAGTTTTGGAAGAACAACATGTAATGTATTTGTTTCAAATAAAACATTTCTAAAAAAAACAGTGCCTTTGTGTTCAATTCATTATTTGATTATAAATACTGGCCAATAGCCTACCTCACACTATTCAATGTAATCTTATATTGAATCTTTTGCCCTTGTTAAATTTCCAGCTTTTCAATACAAATTTTAAGATGCAAAGTGTTATATATTAATTAAATTATATATTAATTAAAATCACATTGTGTAATTAAGATTCACAGGTAGTGTGAGGTTTATTTTAAAGTACATTTTTCAACTAACTAGACAGACATTCATAGCCTGGGAGTCAGCATCACAGAGAGAACCTGACATGGTCATCTCACACCTCCACGCTGTGGAGGAAAGCCCAGATTCCCACGGCAAGTACAGAAAGCATCCTAACTGGAAACATCACTATGGGATGTGCACAGCCCAGGACCAGAGGGCTCTGCAGCAGGTGATAAAAACTGCTCAGAAGATCATTGGTACCCAGCTCCTGGGCATCAGTGATATCTGTGAGGTGAGGTACCCAGCCACAGCCTGTTCACCCTGCTGCCTTCTGGGAAGAGATATACAAGTTTCAGCTGCTGCATCAGCTACTTTTCCCCCAAGCTATCAGGCTCTTAAACTATAATTCATCCTCAGCACTGCTCCACTGATGATAGTTTTTCTGTTGCCATTTTTCATAATTGATTCTTTATTAAGGTAAATCGTCTGCTATTTAGCAGAAGGGAGTTATAAAACTCAATTTCACTCTTTAACTTGTTTTATTGTGACAATAAACCTACCTACCTACATGATGCATCAATACACAATTATTTAAATAGATCATTAAAATAAAATTGATGGATTTGATCCAGACCTTCTGTATCTTTTGCTGCCTTTTCTCTCCTCCGACATGCTCTTGCAATGTGATCTTTGTTGATATTGTCGCATACCGGCTGTCAATCGCGTCCCGCTTTATTGTTATGTGCTTTATGTAAATACATTAGGTCACAGAAGCCCGTCCATGGGTGATCACTAACGCTAGAGGTCTTTCTGACGGTAAGGGATCAATGTATAGTTTAGCTTGTGTAGACAAAAAGTATATCACGCCTATTTTAGTGGCTAGCGAACAGGAATTCGTTATCCAGAGAGCAACGTTACGGTATCAACTACGCCGGTTGTCAAGAAGACGTAACAGGTTGTCAAGGAAACGGGTGATTTGTTTACGCTTTCTACGCCACGATTTAGTAGTCCCTACAAATTTGCCCGTTTAAAAAATATAAGACTTTTTCGATCGATTTCTTTATCACATGTGCACACATCAAAGTTGGAAACAATGCTTACACTACTTATAAGAATTTTTACATGCCATCTGTAAACAAA
>JALXJV020000004.1:2774404-2823314 GCA_024633595.2 Lepomis macrochirus | reverse complement strand
TGGGGAAATCAGTGCCATTGGCTAAGCCCACTTCTCCTATGTGGCCATCTTGCCCGTCTCTTTGTCTTTCTCGCCGTTTATTTACCGTAACCACGCTGCTCGGGATAAATGAGTGAAAATGTGTTTTGTTTTTCGTCTCCTTACTTGGTTTCGGTTCCTCTTCCCACTGCCACAATCCATCACTGAGCGTGTTTGTGCTTTCTTACAGTTCGGCGCACTGTCTTCACTGCATTTCAGTTTTATTTATATAGAGAAGCCTAATATATATATATATATATATATATATATATATATATATATATATATTCTTTCAAATTAAGGTCACATGCACTAATTCATAACAGAAGTTATCTCACTGCACTTCCACGTACTCGTGTGTAATAATATTCACAGACCCATCGCTTCCTTCTGTGTCTCCTGTTTCTACAAATAAACCCATCTAGTTGTGAGAATGAACACTGTGTCAGAGTCGATGAGCACATTTGCAGCCGCCGCAGCAGCACTTGGTCATTACTGCAAATAAATAAGAGAGACGCAAACAGCCTCATCAATTCTGACAGAACCATAAAAACGGAGAATAATTCCACACAGCACCTGCTCATCTTCTCTATGTGGTTTGCAAACGGGATCGTTTCACGAGACCCGACACCTGCGCGGTGGCTAATGTGCCGCGGGCCGATGCGGGAGCGACGGCGGGAACAGGAAGTACCCTGAGACGCCGAGCAGGGTTCAGCCGAGGGAAGAAGAAGTTTGGAGGAAAACGTGAATTCTCGGATGACTTTGACTGAACTTGAACCGTCTCGGGACACAAGCAGAGTTTTTTTTTATTTTGCTGAAATGGCGCCGGGGGTTATTTGTGGAAATGTGTTTAAATTAGCCTTTTTTTGTGGGAATGAGGCTACTAATCATGACAAGCTGCTTTTTCACTGGAACACTTGTGTGATTTAATAAATGTACTGCAGAATGTTCTTTATTTATTTATTTTTTTTACAGCCTTCATTACTCAGGTGAAGGCTGCGTGTCTGGTTTATTGAAGCACCCCCCAGCAGCTTTTCTTATAAAGTCTAAATTGAGTTGTTCCTCCATTAAGACTTTATTATTCCCTCAGATTGGCTTGCATATTAATCTGGAAAGCTATTTTGCATTTCTCCTCGCTAAAAAAAACAAATAAAGAAACAACAAACTATATGAATCAGCTCTGGACGCTAAATCACACACCCTCGAAACAAAACAATCACTACTGTTGTAATTATGAGAGGAAACAATTAGCTGCTCGCACACGCCCCGGAGGAAGACGACATTATTACATTCATCATTTTAATTATGTATCACTTAGACTGGGTAGCGAGCCGACTGCGTAGGAAACATTACTAGTATATCTAAAATAGAGAGGGATATAATTGATTTAGTCAGATATCCATCAGGCAAACAGAGTAATATCTGGCTCCTGCAGCTCATAAGTCAAAGTGAATTTTCTTTGGAAATCTAAGATAATCATTTTCTGTGGTCTCAAAATGAAACCAGAGACGATTTGTAACTGAGAGATCACGCACTCCTCTGCAGCTCATTCCCACGTCTTGTAAAACTGTTTTCCACGTTGGTTAATTCAGCGCTGAAGCGAGAGGCACATGCTGATCCGGGATCAGGACAAACGGCTGAACCTGAAGGTTTGTGGAAACATCTGAGTCAAATTCAACCTCCTCCCCACAAATGGTTAAAACACGCTGCATTAATTAAAGATGAAGGTGTCGATGAATTCGTCCTCTGTTTACTCAAATGACAACTTTGACTTTAACATTTAAAATGTCCTTCACTTTTTCTCGGCCTGAACCGGTACCTTTTTTTTTTTTTTATTCCTTCTCAGTTTGCAGCTGCTTATCACTCAACAATAACACACAACGTGTTAAGGTGCTTTCAGACCAAAAGCGAAGCCGGCGGTGAGTTTACAAAGTCAACGCAAAGACGCGCAGAGCCGCGATTTCCTGTCGGGCGGCGCGGCGCAAAGGGGCGGGGCCGGCGACGTGAAGGAGTTCACGTGAGTTTAACATTTTCAACTCAAGCAAAGAAGTCGCATGACGCTGAGTCGCGACAGCCTATCAGTGTTGAGATTGTCCGTACGTCACCGAGGCTTCAGAGCGTTGTGTGCAGAGGGCCGGGCAGAGCGGGGAGAGGAGCAGGGAGCAGCTCTGCAGCTTTCGGAGAAATAAACACCCACAAGTCGGACTGGACGTTGTTCGTAACTACGCCGTTTACTCGCAGGAGGAGCTCAGAGTAAACTGTTTTTATTAAATTAGCTTTTTACTTTAGTTTTTAGGATTTCAGCATTGATTTATCTTCACTGGAGCTTCTCAGCAGCTTCGTGCACATCCGGTTCCAGTGTTGTTGTTAGCGCCGTTTTGCACGACTTCATATTTATATAAAAACCGGACAAAGCTGGACGTTACTTGGAGAAAAGAAAGCGAGGAGGCTGAACTACCTGGTGAGTTCAGAAAACATGTGTCTGTAACTTTATTCCAGCTGTCGTTGTACTTTACTGTGACCAAGTTAGCATAGCACAGCCCTGATCGATCCGAACTCCATTCAGAAAACAAACATTTTAGAAGTTGTTGTCCTGCTGTCTTGCTGACAGACCTGACAAAGCAGGAATTCAAATGTTTAACAAATCTGCATCATGTTGTAGTTATTTCGGCATCAGTTTGGTCCGTTTATTGATATTTAATCACAGCAAAATGTTTCCTTTGGGTTCATACAGCTAATGGCGAGTTGTGTTTATTCGCCTTCTCGCGTTGTGTGTGAACACTTGCAGCGAATGTGCGCACGCGAGGAAAGCGTCGCGAGGCGAAAATTCGCGTTCGGTCTGAAACAGGTGTCCGTGGTCAGTTATAATATCACCAGCCTACCGTGAAATAAATGTTTGCTTTACGAGTGAAACTAAATGCTCTTCTTGTGTAGACATTCTCAGTTGAGTGCGATAATTAAGACGAAGTTCGATAACGTAAGCCTATGAAAACGTTTATAAGTGCTAGCGTGCTGTACATAACCTCGCTAATAAAACAACACTAAAACGATAGATTAAACAACCCACATGGTATATTTTTCATTCGCTTGGATGAAGTCGAAGGTCCGCCCTCGCCGCTGAATGCACGCGCGCTCCCGCGGCAGGGGAAACACTTTCTGTCGGGGAAAACTACATTGGCACGACACCGGCATTAGTGACCGAGCTGCTTCCTCTGTTTCTTTATGCTACGCTAAGCTAACCAGCTGCCAGCTTCTGCAACATATTTTCTGCACAGACAGAAATACAGCAGCGTGGTATCAAGGATTCAAGCTCGTTTATATGCTCATTTTAAAGCAGGGTTGTTTCCAACTCCTTTCTGCTACGTAGACAATCTAAAGAAATAAAGTATAATCAGAGCTGAGGATGAATTTGAGCTTGTTGGTCTGAGGACTCGGGGAAAAGCTGCTCTGTGTCACCATCCTGTCCTGGATTCTCTGTGTGCTGTGTTTTGATTCTTGTTTCTGGGTTTTGATTCTAAGGTTGGTTTTGTTTCTGCATTTTAGTCATCTGTCATCTGTTCTGTTGAGTTTATTCTCTGGGTTTATTGTTTGGTCAGTTCAGTATCTGTTATTTAGTCTGGGTTTTGGTTCCACGTCTTAGTTCATGTCTTAGTGTTTGCTTCTAGTTCTTTGCATTATTTTGGTTTAGTCTGCTCTGTGTTCCCGTTTAGGTTTTGTCTGTAATGATCCCTGTGTTTTAGTTGGTCGGTGTTTGTCTGTTCACATGGGTTTCTGTTATTGTCTGAAGTTATGCCGCGTTCGAGACCAGTCAGAACTGGGATATTTCCCAGTTGAAACGTCCAAGCGTTCCAGGTGGTGGTGCGTAACGCCGAAAGTGAACCAAAATCACGGCTGACCGTGACTGTTGAAATCTTATTGTTGTGATTCCAGGTTCAGGTGTGAAGAAGTTTCGGAGACAGATGAAGACTTAACACAGCAGAGTTTATTGAGACCTAAGAAATATTCTCAACAGCGACAAAGTGAACAAGCTGCACCCTCAGCAGGGCTTTAGGTGTTAATTAAGAGGATGACAGGATTGACATAAACAGCCCAGACGTTACTGGTTCTGTTCCCCTCTGGATATATAAGTTAGCAGCGCGCTGAGGTCAGTCAGTGTTGTTGTTTCACTTCCTGATGTTTTGCCATTTTTAACAATAACTTCTGTGCAGAAAAGATTCAGACTTTATGAGATTCTTTACTGTAACCAGCTACCTAACGTGTAAAACATATTTCTACATCAATGTACATGCAGAACAGGTTTTACTATATGATCGTATGTATTATTTTAATTTAAATACATGCAAATATATGTTTTGTTGCCTTTTAGTTTATGGTTTAGCATTTACACTGTGAGCTTCTCTGGGCGCTGACATTGTTTTCTGACGTCATCAGCTGCTGCTCGTGAAGTCGGGGTACAATTTTTTTTCTTCCCCCTCCGAATTCACAAGTAGGAAATCCGACTTAAAGTTCCAGGATAGTTTTTCTAATTGGAGGTAGGAAATTTTCCAGTTCCGATCTGATCTGATTCTTGTCTGGTATTTTGTAACATGTTCTGTCTGTTCCTCCAGTAATCCTTCTGCTGTCTCTCTTCTTCTTCTACATATGAACTTACGACAGTTTACTTACTGCCCTCCTCAGGAAGTCGTTAGAATGAAAACGTTACTGCTTCAGATTTTTTTATACAGCCCTGGATCATGTGAGACAATCAGGTGGTGCTTCTCATTTTGACCCAGTATAGATTTGACTGAACTCCCAAATCTGATAATCTCTTGAATAAAAGGCTCCTTTCTGTTTTATATTTGTTACATTTCAGCAAAACATCTTGCAGAGCTGCCCGTTAGGAGTCTGCCTGCCTGCCTGGTCAGTCCTGATCCCCCTCAGCTGTGTTTCTCCCGCCTGCTCGTTAGTCCCTGGTGTTAAAGGTTTGCCGTCTCTGTCCGGTCATCGCAGTACTGTGCTCTACTGGACCTGGACCTGCTCCGCTCAGCGTCCTGCATGTGGGTCCACCAACCTGTTCCACCCTACAAACCTGTGACCCTCTGCAGTCTGGTGGGGAGGCAGTTTTATCAAAAACTCGGCCCCTCGGACCCAGCAAGGTTCTCCCATTCGTTTCAGCTTGGTGTTTTGGGTTGTGAGCGTTTGTCGCACGTTTTAATCCCTTGGTGAAGGGGGAAGGGGCTCAAGGCCCATTTACACCATCATGATGGATGAAGGCTTTAAATCCAGAGCCAAAATATCTGCAGTCCTTTCCTCAGGTTCAGGAAGCCAAAGCTAAGCCCAGCGGAGGACGGTAACAAAATACACATTGGAGCTATTTGGACTGAACTTGAGCCACTTTTTACTACTTCACCACATCTTAAAGGGAAATATTAAACTTTTTACTTTATCTGACAGCTTCAGTCACTAGTTACTTTAAAAACAAGCTTTTAACACACAAAATGTACGAAGACTTTAAAAATATATAATATATTTACTCATTTAGCTGACGCTTTTATCCAAAGCGACTTACAACTGCTGTACATGTCAGAGGTCACACGCCTCTGGAGCAACGAGGGGTTAAGTGTCTTGCTCAGGGACACAATGGCGGATGGGTCACAGTGGGGGATCGAACCTGCGTCTCTCACACCAAAGGCAGGTGTCTTATCCATTGCGAAACTGAAACTGTCCACCTGCTCCACCGATGTAGACAGGAGTTTGTGTCCTTATCTCCTTGGTTTTGCTGCCGTGGAGCAGCAGGTTCTTCTCTGAGCGCCGCTCTACAAGATTATGAATTTCCTCCCGATATGAAGTCTCGTCGTTGTTTGAAATCCGGCCGATTATGGTGATGTCATCCTCAAACTTCACAACAGAGTCCTCTCCATGTTGGAGTATAAAATCATCTGATAGCATGAGGAGAACAGGAGTAAACAAACATCTTAAACACATTTCCTACGATGAAGAAGAACTTTTAAATGTGAACCTTCTTTTTGTTTTGTTCTCCTCCCTGCTGCTGACTTTAGAACAGTTTGCAAAGTGTCTAAACAGTAACAGTCAGCCTTTTCTGAACACTTGTCTTATCAACACAAACAGGAGTTCAGAAGTTCCACCAAGAGCCACCTGCTGAGCACTTTTCTAAAAAAGCCCTCAGCGTCGCTGTGTTGTCTGGAGGTGCAGAGGGCAGCATGAAGTATTCCTTTCACGGCGGGAGGCATCTTTCTTCTTGCTGTCAGGTATTAGAGAAGGGCTACGACACCGCTGTCACAGGCTCATCTGAATAAATGATTCATGGCGTCGGGGTGAAAAGCTGCAGAGGCTCATCACTCAACACGCAGAGTGATGCAATGTTGCAAGGATCAAATCAGACGTGGAGGGCAGGGACAGAATAGATAGGAAAGGCTGGAGGTTTAGAGACAGAGAGAGAAACACATTTAATTTCAGTCCAATAACATCCGCTTGGAGAAACAGTGTTTCCCTGTCAGGAGCAAAGTGTACTCTTGTTGGAATTCCATTTACATTATTAAATATAGTCTGAAACTCCCCGCCAGCAACACACAAACTGCAGCCAACAGAGAGATTCAGGCGTCTCCTCCAACAAGAGCGTAACAACTTAAAACGCTGCTGTCGGGACTTTATTACACTAATTCTTTAAAACTCTCTCCCAAGTTCATTTAGGATTACTGCGGGCCAGGATGTGAAGGTGGAGCTTAAGGATTTGGGCCACCAGGCCTGCTGTGTGCACCAAACATCAGCGACTTTGCTCCATCTGGAGAGTTTGAAAGTAACTTTTAGATTATTTTCAGGACTCCAGTTTATCCAGAAGTTCATGTGGTTTAACAGCTGCTGGCCTTTTTTCCATTCAGCCGAGTAAACACTCGACACTCTGGGCCAGATTAACGAAGAAAAATGCCACAATATGCATTTAGACCTTTATTTTCAGAGACATTCTCCTGGACTGCACACTGAGTCCTTATAGGAGCCAGTCTCTCGCTCCCTCGTTTCCTGCTTCTGTAACCTATTTTTTACTTTAGCTGCAGTTTAACTTTTACTGTTACTCAAAATAATACTTATAAAATTATAATTTACATTCTGTATGTGTCCTGGTGAACGCAGGAGCTCTTAGTAGGAGTTCCACCGATCAGCCATAACTTTTATGAATAACACTGACTGTCTCTTTGTCTCCTGTCAGTGGTGGGACACTGTGTCCTCAGAGTTCATGTGTGAGAAGCAGGAAAAATGGGCGACTGTACAAATTTGATGGACTTTTACAGAAGCTGAACAGCTGGGTCAGAGCATCTCCAAACCGGTCTGCAGGGCTCAGTACCTTTCAGAAGTGGTCCAAGGAAGGAGAAGCGACCGAGGCTCATTGACTCACGTGGGGACAGGAGGTCCGATCCAACAGACGAGCTGCTGATGATGTTTCTGATAGAAAGGTGTCCAGGCCTCGACGGCTCAGGGCAGCAGGTGGTCATAATGTTATGGCTAAAGTGACATAATCAGACAAATCAAAGCCAGAGCAGGTGGAGATGATGCTGAACGCTGTAAAGAGTGCAGCATGTTGTGATTTCACAGCTCGCTGATGGGAGACACTGACGAGCTTCAGTGTTTATGAGGACTTGTTGGACAGTCGACAAAAAAGTTGCAAACAACCGTTTAGTTGTTGACCTAAAACAGTAAACCCTGAAGGAAGCAGATTTTACTGCCAAGGCTGGTTCTGTATCTTTTCATTTACAGGTTGGCCCCATGAAGCGACTCGACTTGTTTAATGGCCCCTCAGCTGGTGAACAAACCCGGACACGCTCCAGAAAATAACCACATCCTTTATGACGTATGTAAAAAGATGCACAGCTAAAATAAAGGTCAGAGGTGAACATCTCAGCTCTGCAGGTGAACCTGTGCTGTTCGGTCACACGCTTCTGGATTCCACCTGGCTGATGCAGACAGTTCTGTGAGTTTAACTGCAGCTGCCAGCTAATTTGGAGAAGAACAGAGTGGAGGGAGAGAAGATGGAGGTCTGCGGGCTGAGAGCTGTCGTGGTTGAAGGAGATTTGTGTTTTCTATTTGGAGGAAAAACAAACAGATTCATCACTCGCCACCGCCGCAGGTACAGATGCCTCCGCCTGCTGCGCCTTCTGTCTGTCCGCCTCTTTAATTGTCTTTCTTTGTCTTTCACACATAAAAGCAGTGTCCCTCCTCCCTCCCCGCCTCCCGCGCTCACTCTGGCTCTCTAACAAATGTTTGGCTGCTCCAGAATGCATCAGTATGCAGGGTGCACGGAGAGCTGGGGCCAGGTGTATGAATTTAAATGTCAAGTACACTTGAGTAGGCAGCTGGCGCTGCAGATTTGCGGCACACAGTTTTGTAGTTGCTGATTTGTACGCGTGTTGTTGTGGGAGGTGAGTTTTCTGTCCGCTCTCACTTCTGTCTCCATTTATGCCTCTCTGACTTCCTTCCCCTCATTTACCCGCCTCATCCCTCCTCAGCTGGAAGCTATATTGAAGCCAAGCCAGGGAGAGCTGATTTGTTTGCCCAATATCACATTTAATGTCTCAAAGGGCTTCAGAGACGGCAGACGACGGAGAACAGCGATGGGCAGGAGGAAAAAAAACTAAATAAAATGGAAGAAAGATGACAAAGAGGAGGAGAGATCCTTTAGGACGTTTACAAATCCAGAGTATAGACAATTACTATGTGAGTTTACAGCACGTGCAAGGAAATAAACGTAATGAAAATAGAAGAAAACAAACTGAATAGAGACAAAATATACAGGATCTTATCTTAGTTTACAGTTCACTTTCCTCTTCATCAGTTAGCGCACTGTTCCCACGCTGGCCTCACACGCGTCCATGATGTTTCCTGTTCTCAAAACACAAGAACCTTCAGTGTGTCAGATGCATATTTGTCTTGCACTCAGCCAGCGAGAATGAAAGCCGGCCTCATATTGACTCTCGCTCGGTCTCTTCAGCCTCCAGGTTGCCGGGTTCTTCCAAAGAACTCACATTGTGCCTTCATGTGCTCTTTGTTTCTTCTTATAGAGTCGTGTTGTTGCCATAAAAGAAGGATTTTAATGCCGCATACAGCCAACAGCAGGCGTTAAGGGCCCGAGTGGTAATAACAGAGACGCCATTCACCCTGTAACAAGTCAGCGTGGCATCAAAATGATTTTCAAGCTGTTTTTTTAAGAGAAAATACGACATAGTGCTGCTTTAAATGTGAAATTCAGCCTGCCTCCTGCAAACACAAACACACACGGTCCATTTCGGCTTGAACACTGCGGTCATTCATCACCAGTCCTTCTGTGAGGAAAATCTCACAGCCATTTGCCTCTTTTCCTCATCAGGACCAAATGGCCCCCCCAGGACCAGCGGCAGCTCTGCCTGCTCAGGTGGAGGGGGGGGGGCATGCTTCTGCTTTACAGGCTTTATGTTCATATTCTAATCACACATCCTCACATCAGCTGAGCAAAAGGATTTTATTTAGTTGCGTGTTGGTTCAAAACACAGAGTGAAACTACAGGAGTGAAGTTCTTCATTTAGTCAGAGAGAAATCAGTTTACATGGTTCATTTTACTTTATATTCAGCTAAGCATGTACTCAAGTACTGTAATGTACTATGGTTTTAAGGTACATTTATCTCCTGCTTTCAGTTCACAGCTGTTCCTTTTTTTTCAGATTTCGGTTTCACAAACAAAACCAAAGATCAGTGACTAACATTCAACAGACTCAACGAACGGAACAGAATAAAGAAAGAAAGTAGACGTAGTGTTTTATGTCTGTTTTTACTGTGAAGCCATTGGTGACGTTCTGTTGGTGAAAGGTGCTAAATACACGTACTAACTCCTCCAGCAGCAAGTACTGTTTACATGTTTATGAATGTGCCACCGTGCAGCACAACAAGCACAACTACTTACTAATACTGTAGTACTTTTTATTTTTGGATGGAGTCATTCTGCGGCTTCCTTTTACTTAGGTACATCTTCCGGATAGCGGATACTTCTTCTAACAGCGCAAATAAGCAGTTCATGCATGTAGATGGAATGACCACAAAAACAAAGCCTCCACCTTCCACCACGCCTCAAAACATCTGACAGATTTTGCAGAAATAGACAAAAGACGTAGTAACGAATTAACTGTCCGACTGATTCAACCTGAAACCCGGGACAAAATCTTTTCTGTTGCTTCAATAAGTCCGACTTAGAACCCCACTGTCAGATGCTCCCTGTCGGGTTTTTAAAATGCTAAATTTAGACTGAAAAGTAGAATCTACAGCTACACGAGGACGCTCACCCTCTGAATAGACGGACGGATGGATCCCAGCAGGAAATTGTGCCGCTACAGCAGGTAACAAGTGGGAGAACTTTTAAACCCAGTGAGCTGGATGTGCAAATATTCGAAAATAAAAGTACTGTACAGTATGTGGGAGCGCCTTAAATGCATTGTGACGGGATCTGAATTAAAACCATCACTTCACATTTCTCACTGTTTACAATATGAGCAACAAAGACGCTGCTGTTCTCTGCAAAGTTAAACAACATCCTCTTTCCCTCAGCCGAAGGAACCTCTGGAGAATCTACGGTGCTGTTCTGCACTTGAAGTGAAATGAGAACAGCGGCTGATGTATTTAAAGAAGCACCAGCGAGCGCTTTGTTCCCCAGGCAGCAGCTGCTGCTAAACACAGTCTTCTACAGAGAATCCCCAAGTTATTACTGTTTCAGTCATGCAGCGCAAGACGCAGTGGCAACAAGATCTGCAAATAATGTTTTCAAAAAAGCACACATCTATCTGGTTCTGTCAAACTCTCACATACACTCAGATCTGACCTTCTCCTCAGCAGCCATTCGAGGAAGTAAAGAATGTCCTCACTTTCTAAAACTGTCCTCTAAAGGTCTTCAACCTAAATTGGTTCTCACAAAGATGCTGAGCTCTTTACTGATCCACTGCTGCCACCAAGTGTTGCACAGCGCTCAGCTCCACATGCACAGTGTGCAGGACTCTCCCTTCTCTCGCCTACATGTTTCCACAGATCGATGTTCGCTGTAACGCTTCCACAATGAATGGGACTCTTTCAAACCTCCTGCGCCCGGACCTCAACACGCCAAGCAATTACTGGGATAAATGGTTTCAGCCGGTCACAGTAGGACGCTAAATATTGATGCTTGACAGTAAGGCTGATGATACACGGGCAACTTTTTGAGCAATGTTGCTGGGCAATCTTGCTAGAGGCAAGTCCGACCGTGTTTTAAATGGACAGCTGCTATGCGGGGCAGTTGACGGAGTGGTGGGGTAAGGGGATTACGGTAGTAATCTTTACTCAATGCCACTGACGACAACGCTGTTCTGCACGCATTGCTCTGAAAGTTGCTCTGTGTATCATCAGCTTGAGACTGTTCACAGTGTTACCACACTGTATGCAGGGCGGAGCCGCAGAGGAAGTGTAGTTTGAGCTCGATAAATAACCACATGAGCAAAACACACGTGCAGTTAATGGTTTACTCTTATTGACATGCTTTTCCCTGAAAAAAATAAAGTCATTACGTAGAGCTCATGTCACGACCAAGAAACAAACAGTTCTCTCATTAGTTAAAGTTCAAAAAGGCAACGCTTGTTCCTCCCTGCAAGGCGATATACATTCAGGTCATCACTCCCTCACAGACTGAAGCGTGGTCTTCATCGTGAGCTCCTCGTGGCCGCGTTACGTCAGGGAGAGCAGGTTGATGTCGTAGCGTCCGTCCACCTGCAGCGACAGAAAACACAGGCGCACGGTTTCATTTTTAAAAAAGGCCCGTAACAGGTGTTTCCAGTTGCTCACTGTGTTTGGTTCGACGTGTTGCGCCTGTTCCAAACAACAATTTAACACCTAACTGGAGCCCATCGACCAAAAGAAATGAGAGCACAGGTCGGATGGTAGAACAATAACGTTCAGTGCCACTCTAACACTAACTAACATTAAAGGAAAGCTGTGGAGTGTTCGAGCTACCACAGAGGGTAGCGTAGGTCCCCATTTTGTCTCGTGCACGAGGACGCACGTGCACACGGGTGATGCGATTCCTGCCAGAGGTTTCACACCGTTCCACCCCGATAGGCAGCAATGCAAGCAAGGAGTGACCCGCATTCATGGCTGCACAGGGCCCTTTAAATGTTTAAAATATTACTAATGGTGGGCGGCGCGGTGGTGCAGTCACCATCCTCCCACCATCCAAAGACATGCAGGTTCATTTCTGTTGTTTGTCTCTGTGCGGCCCTGCGATGGCCTGGCGACCTTGGCAGCAGAAGCGAAGGGACCACCAACGTATTTCTTTACTTTTAAAAAATGGTGTCCGAGGAAGCTGCAGAGGTTGCGACTGTAAAAGGAGAAGTACTTTAGTTGTTCTTAATTTTTAATGAAACTGAATTGAAGTCAAGTCAGCAAACAGGCCAGCTGATATTTTGGCGGATGGAGATCGCGATCACATGACAGCGCCACGCAACTTTCTGAACTCGTCAGGTCAAAACCAAGTTTAGCTTTATTGGCATGAATGTTAGAACGACAGTGTCGCCAAAGCTAAAGGAAAATACACAAAAAACTATTCTATTCATATAGTTCATCGAATAAACAGAATAAAATCATTGTATTTCTATATATTTGATATAGAATATTATCTTCATCACAGCTGTGTCTCCTTCTCTCATCCATAACAGCAGCATCTCTGCAGCACTCGGAGGTTTGCACCTTCCTGTCAGACGTATTAAATACAGATGCTGTTGCTCTCACATGAAACTGCTTGTAGGCTCGTTAGATCTCACTGGTGTAGTAAATAAATGTGTTTCATGTTACCCTCCTGTTACTTTGCACAATAAAACCGAAACGCCCCAAACTGCAGATTCATTAAGGCAAAAGTAGTAAATGAACAACAGGTGAACTTTTGAAGGCGCCACTCTGCTGCACACCGCCAGCAGATCAGCTTAAAGCTCGGCTTCACGCAGACCTTCAGGAAATTAGCCCTCAGTGTTCACAGTGGAAGGATCTGAACTGACACACAGCTTAACAGTCGTGTTCTGGATCTGAATCGTTGGTCAAATCTCACATTTGGTTCTGGTGTCACTTTGTTTTTTCTGGTTTGAGAAACAACTCAGCCGGCCAGCGTCTTTGTAGGTGGGACTGATCAAACTGACAAAGCTCTCAAAGCGGTTTTAAATCAGAATGCTGCATACAGCAGTCATTTCATCACAGGATGTTTTCTTCCCCACATAAGATTTGTACCAAGGGAAATTCAATTAGAAGGATTTAATGTTTTTACATATTTCTCCTCCAGTAAAAACGATTCCCAGAGGCTGGGTGGCTTGGAGCACTCAGGTATTTCACAACCTGCAGACAGCCCTCAACCTAATAACATTTCTATTTCACTTTCCATTCCTCTCCTTGTTTCTTATGTTTCAGTCTTCCCTTTACTTAAACCAACCACAGACACAACGTAATACCACGATTTATCTTCAAAAGAAGACAAACAGACATTTTACTTCTGCTGACAGGATAAAACACAGAGCTGCCTCTGTGTTCCACACTCACGTCAAATCGTCCGATGGAGGCCGTCGTCTGGTTGGTCTGCATCACCTCAGTCAGAGCCCACATCTGCTGGATGCTGGATGATACGGTGTGGGGGTCCGGGAGGCCCTAGGAGACGTGGAGCAGGGGAGGCCGGGTGTTTACTCACAGGGCTGCAGTCAGGATTTACAAAAGCTCCTCCCACCCCAACAACTGTTTACAGTGAGCTCTTCTGTTGACTGGCAAAACCATGTACCTCCAGAACTTTTCACGACCTGAGAAGAACGCCTCTGTTTTTCAGATGCTCCCTGTTGCGTTTTTAAAATGCTAAATTTAGACTGAAAAGTAGGAGAAGAATAAATAAAGAAACACTATTTATTTATCCTCATTACATCTGGAGACATAAAATATGTATGTAAACCCAAAAACAGACACTAAGGACAAGACCTCCGACCACAGACTGTATCTAAGAAATGGACGTAGTCATGGTGACGTCACCCGTTGGTTTGTGGACCGCCGTTTTGAAGCCTTGAGTTTGGCCAATAGGGCGCCGCCATGTCGAGTTTTTGCAACCAGGTAGCGTCCGGAAGTGACCATATTTGGCTGAGACGGCGGAGCTAACTGTCATTTTAACAGGCTGATAAGTTTGTCCAGAGAACAACGGTCTGAAAACTAAATGTTCTCACCAGAGAAAGTGAACAGCCGACTCCTGATAAGCTTTTTCAACGGCGCTGGTTAAATTTACACAGCGCAGAGGGTACGAGTCGGCTCTGGCCTGATCGTTACCATGGCGACCTGTCAATCACAGATAACCCCGCCCTGAAACATTCTCTGCTTCGTGGTCTATTTTAAAATAAACGGGACCATAATTTACTAAATGAACATCATGCTGTGTTGAAGAAGACTTGAAACTAGCGACTGAGACCATAAACTCATCAGGAAAGTGTTTACTGGGGTAATTATTCAGCTGAGAAGGAGAAACATTTTCCCATTATTTCTAATGGAGCTGGACTTCTTTTTGCAGCCAGAAGAGTCGCCCCCTGCTGGATTTTCAACAGAATACAGCTTTCAGGGACTTCAGCGTTCGCTTCCCGCTCGCCTCCGAGTCCTGGATGGCAGCTCTGACCGCGTTTACACGGATGGAAACAAAAC
Source organism: Lepomis macrochirus (assembly GCA_024633595.2). Taxonomy (NCBI): domain Eukaryota; kingdom Metazoa; phylum Chordata; class Actinopteri; order Centrarchiformes; family Centrarchidae; genus Lepomis; species Lepomis macrochirus. Next base: position 2,808,608 of record JALXJV020000004.1, on the reverse strand, counting down.
CAAATGTTTACCTCCAGGTCAGGGTGCTGGTCACCCAGGGTCAGGTCAGACAGCCAATCAGAAACCTCCTTCTCTGGGTCCTGGAAGGATAAGAGCCATTCAAATTCAATACAGTCCAATGTTGCAGTCTCGCCTGATTATAAGTGTGTGTTTGAGTAGAATCTGAAAAGCTCTGCCTTTGGCACCATCTGCTGGTGGTATAAAGACCTGCTGCTAAGAGCATCCCTCTGACCCCCCCACCGATCCAGCCCCCAAGACGCAGACAGAAGGAGCTGAAAGCCAAACAATATTATAGCCTCAATATTCACAAATAGAAACTTGACAGAAGCTATAATGAATGAATGAATTACAACTTTGATAAAGTGAGAAACCCAAACTGTAAAGCAGTTTTACATCAACAGTAGATCTACAGTAAGTTTCACGCGGTACTGTAAGCACCAATTCATTCCAACGTATATTCCTCATATGTGAAATTGTACCTGGCAATAAACTGTCTGCCTCCGTGTTTGTTTCTGTCTGAAGTCACGCTTGATCACGTGGGATTCTGTGAAGTCCCCGAACCGCCACTCTGAAACCTTTTAGTAGCAGAGTGTGCGCCCTGCGCCTGGACTGAACCGCCTGGTGTTTTAAAATACATCAGTTAAATCTATCGCTAAGTCTGCGGCCTCCCAAGTTTTAAAAAAAAAAATCACTTAGGATTTTAAAATCCTCCCGTGCAAGGAGCGCTATTAAAGTTCACCTCATTTAAAATAAAACTAACCGGCTCCACGCGGAGGGTATATTTTGATCTCCTCCAGGCTGAAGGTGAGCCAGGCAGAGGACGGCTGTCTCAGGATCAGTCTCACAGACGCCACGTGATCCGCTCCACCTGCATCTGTTGATTGTAAAACAGAGGGAGACCCGGGTTCAGTTCCCACTGGGACGCGTCCACCACAGCAAGACTCCAAACCTCTAGTTGCTACAAAGGCGCTCTGATGTTTACAGCAGTTTTAAGTCACTTTGGATAACAGCGTCAGTAAATGCAGATTAAAGTACAGCAGCAGCCGCCGCTTTATGGCTGGATCGCAGCAGTGACCATCTTTACTGCTTTTCTGACCATCAACAGGGAAAAATACGGGAGAAATACAGAAATATATTTTATCCCTTAAGGCTAAATATGCCAAACAATAACCCGTAAACAGTGAATAAACATTATTTACTCTTCCAGGACGAGCCCTTAAACTGCGTCAGGCTCAGCACACCATCTGAAGTAAACACCGCTCGCCATCTGGCTCTGTTTGCATCCAGAATGAACCAGCAATAAAAAGAAGAAATAAAAATAACTCTGTTTGTTTTGTCCTCACATATCAGCACTACAAAGCTTACTGAGGCTTCCTTAGAGTCGGCTGGCTGCAGTCCAACGCAGCTGAGCGGTAGAATAAGGCCGGCGAGCCGTGTTGGTTTTACCCCCGGTGGGATCTGGTGGTTTACAGATCTGTGGTGAAGTTTAGCTGCAGACGTGTCATTCGATGTTCACTAGGATTAAAGAGGCAGGTAGTCGGCATCGTTTTGTTTTTGGCGTGGCTCAACACAGGTTTGTTTGCTTTTCTCACACTTCAGAGGAATCAACACCATCTGAGCAGCACGTCAACGGGAAAGGTTCGGTCCGAGCGATCAGAAGATCGGGCCTCTTTCAGCAATATCCTCCTAAGTTTCTTCTTAAGTTTGATCTCGAGAAAGTTCCCAAAGTCTGATTCATGACGTGTTCTTAAACTGGTCTTTGTAAACTGAAAGCTTGTTTCCCCTTGTTCCTCTTTAGCGCAAATAAACGCCTCTGCTGATCCCAGTAAAACGGGCGTGAGAAGGCAGAGAGAGAAACGCTGAAAAAAGTTGCATAGACAGTAAAGCCCTCGACTCCTCCAGACCGCCAGAGCGGGATATTTCCCAGGTCAAACTTCAGACCTCAAAGTGCTCCAGGTGCATGACGGCAAACAACAAACATGGCTGACTGTGACAAACTTTCTGCACAGTGAAACACTCAGCCGCGGCACTTGGTGTTAACTAGGAAATGTCCCACCTCCAACTACAAAATGGATCGCTGAACGCCACCTGAAGTCAGACTTCCTACTAAATCTGGACCCGACTTCTCGAGCAGCAGCTGAATGACGTCACACAACAACGGCAGCTCCCGTGGAAGCACAATATGTAAAAGGTAAAGTATTAAATTAAAATAATACATATAGTATCAAACAGTGAAACTTGTTCCAGGTTACAGTAAACAGTCTCTGACTGTCGCCTCTGCACAAAAGTTGTTCAGGAAAATGTTCAAAACGCCCAGAAATGTGAAAACATTTGGAAATACAGCCCAAAACCTTTGCAGACTTTTGAGGATTAACATCTGATGTAGCTGGAAGGACACACAGTTAACGAGCAACCGCCCTTTTAATTAACACCAAGTGCCCTGCTGAGGCTTTTAACTGTGCAGAAACATAAGTTTGTGACGGTCAGCCATGTTTGATGTTTACATTCGAGTCATGCACGATGGAGCGCTTTGAGGTCGGAAGTTTCACCTGGGAAATATCCGAAGTGGTCTGGAACGCTGGCGTAAAGCTGCAGCAGCAGCACAGACTCAACACTGACCCCGCCTCCAAGGCTTCAAGAAATCACCTATAATTTACCTAAAAGAAACAGTCGCGACTGAAACCTGTTTGAGTGACTCTTTATTTCTTGAGATTTGTTGTAAACTATAAATAATCACTTATCAGAGCTTCATGCTCCACTGAGACCGAAGACAACTAAACTTAGAACAAAATAAATCTCACGGCAAAAGAGAAATTATTTACAAACGAGCAGTTAACTGCTCTCAACAATAACCCTGTGGAAAATAATGAAAATAAATTACTGATGAATGAGAGAAATATATCAATTTAAATTAGAAAGGAAGAAAACAGAATAACTAAGAAAGCCCTTGTCATCATCAGTGTGTGTCAGAATAAATTAAAAAGCACTTTGGATTAAAGGGTTTGTAATCCATTCACCAATAACCTGAAATGAAGTTATGTCATTCCTTCATTATTTAACGATTCTCTCCAGACATGTTAAAACACTCTGCTTTGAATAATAATTTGTCTGATACGGACAAATCTATGAATATGCAAACACTGCTGATATAAAGTGTAACTGCTGGACACAGTATCTCTCCTTCTGAAAAATGCATTCGTGTGCGCTGTGCGTAAGCTTGAGCCGCCGTGGACGCCACCTGTCGGTTCGGCTTTTGATGGTCGCCATGCTGTTTGTCTTAGAACCGGACGTGACCATATTTAGATGAGACGGTGGAGCCAGCTAGCTCGGTTAGCTAGGTGCGTCTGTAATTCACGTTAACTCTGATATTAGCTGGGATGCTAATTTTGGCTAGCGACAAACGGGCTTAAAGCAAAACGTTCTTACCTGAAAAACAAACAGCCGGTTCCTGATAAGCTTTTTGGTTAAATGTACGCAGAGCAGCGCGTACGACTCGCCACAGGTTGCCATGGTAGCAGCTTGTAGCCCCGCCCTAAAGCCCCCCCTGCTTCCTGGTCTCTGTTCCTCTAAATGGGACCATAATTTACTAAATGAACATCATGCTGTGTTGAAGAAGACTTGAAACTAGTAGGCAGTGGGCCAAGTCTGTTTTTCTCCTTTAGTTTTCGATTTGATAGATCTCCTCCAGGGAACTGGTTCATTTTTTGTATGTGTCTATATAAATTGTTGTTGAATACATTACTGCTTGTTTCCAACTTTAATTGTTGCACATTAAAAATATATCGTGGATATAATCTCGCTAGCTAACCACAAAATGTTAGCCGGAGTAACAACCAATCAAAGCTCGTGTTGTTACCTTGTCAACTTGCGCTGGCCAATCACGCCATTGTTTAAACCGGTGCCCGAAGACCGGTGAAGAACGGTGCCGCTCTGAACTCACCTTTAGGTGCAGCCTCCGCTCTCAAGTCCGCCCTGCTGCCAGACTGGAAATGATATGCTGACTTTTCGTCACCGAAAGCACGTAACTTCTCCGTTGTTTTGGCTACAGTGTTTGGCTGCACCACACATCGTGGCAACGGTAGGTAACTGACTGGCACTACCTGAAACATTGTAAAACATCCAAAAGCATGGGGTCTAAGTGTTCACTGCCAAAAAAGCTACTGCAATCAGTATTTGTGCAACTAAAAAAGCAACGTACTGAATGCTTCACACGTGGGTAATATTAGACTATTTGTCGTTTTAAATGTAATGTTAGTCTACTGCAAGTTGGCTAGCGTTAGCACCTGAAGTAACTTAGTATAGTTGAATTAGCTTTTTTCTGTGGAAACAGCAAGCTAATTATTTAACTGTGTGTTTGGCTTTATTGTTGTAAAGCGTTCAGCAAGGACATATTTACATTGTCTTAAAATGTTGACTATGATGTTGAAGTTGTTTTTTGTCATCCAAAAGAAGATACAATTAAGATTTAAGTTTTAAAATTAAGGTTTTCATTCAGCCAGTCCCAGTGTAGACTGGCTGTATGAATTTATCTTATTTGAAGTGAAGCTGATGTACTGTGACAGTGATTTAAACAGCTTCCTATGTTGGGACAAGGGGGAGATCTACAACACATGTATATAAATATTTATCTTGTGTTATCTCCTGTTTCCTGTCTAATCACACTTTGGATTTTGTATTTTTGCATGTTTTTCCTGACCTGACAGTGGAGCCGATCTTAGAGTGGATCCTTTTATATACAGTCTATGGAGTGGAGCCTAGATCAGGAGGGGAGAAGGCAGACAGTCTTGGAACACCTCACTTGGGTGATGTAAGCGACACAGGCTACATTATCTCCATGAGACAACGTCCAGGTGGGATTTTTTTTTGTAATGGTAGTTTGCTAATGGTACAGTAAGCAAACCTTTACTTGGTAAGTTTCACTCAATTCCTGGATGCTATGGGATCATGATTATATTGTTAGATTATCAACAGCTTACTGGGGCTATTTAGTGAATTAACAACACCAGACAAAAATGGACTTTTGTCGTGTTATTCAAAGATGCACTTAGGCCATGGCTGCACGCTCACAATGTTGTGAGTTGCGCCCTTAGACAGCGTTGGAGCAGTTCCTACATTATGCACTGGCAATACACAAGCTTCAAGCTGGTCCTGATGGAAGTGTCATCCTGCATAGAATTCCCCCTCACATTTATTCATGACGCTGGCACTTTTATCCGATTAATTTATTTATTTAGTGCGATATATGAGGTTGCACACCTCTGGAGCAGCTAGGACATGTGTCTTATCCACTGCTTCATCACCAACCCCTCAATCCTGGTATGTCTGTCAGGCTTTGCAAACTTCTCCTGCAGAAGAGAGGAATAGACAGTATTTTTGTTTATATTCCGACTATGCGGTCAACCATGCAGGGATCAAAGATTTTGTCAGCTCTTTGATTGGACAACAATTTGGAGTATGTTTTGTAACATGGCTACAGTCAGCTAAAATAATCCCCATTATGATACAGTGCTTCTCAAAGCAGATTTGATTTCATTTATTTTGATACATGTTATGGTTGCTTTAATTTGTGTTTTAATTATATACCTTTACAGTTTGAGCATTTTTGCCCATCCCTGCGTAACATTGGTATCGCTTGTTCTTACATTAGTTCCTTTTCTGCAGGATGTAGTGAAGGGCCATGTTTACTGAGTTGGTTGCAGTGTCATCACTGACTTCCTCTGGCAGCAGTTTATCTACATGGTTATGGGACCCCAGGGAGGCAACAGAACAAAGGGGACAAAGAATGTGTTAATGAAAGGTGGTTACTTTTAATCTACTAATCTCAAAGTTTAGTTTTGGAAGAACAACATGTAATGTATTTGTTTCAAATAAAACATTTCTAAAAAAACAGTGCCTTTTGTGTTCAATTCATTATTTGATTATAAATACTGGCCAATAGCCTACCTCACACTATTCAATGTAATCTTATATTGAATCTTTTGCCCTTGTTAAATTTCCAGCTTTTCAATACAAATTTTAAGATGCAAAGTGTTATATATTAATTAAAAATCACATTGTGTCTTTAAGATTCACAGGTAGTGTGAGGTTTATTTTAAAGTACATTTTTCAACTAACTAGACAGACATTCATAGCCTGGGAATCAGCATCACAGAGAGAACCTGACATGGTCATCTCACACCTCCACGCTGTGGAGGAAAGCCCAGATTCCCACAGCAAGTACAGAAAGCATCCTAACTGGAAACATCACTATGGGATGTGCACAGCCCAGGACCAGAGGGCTCTGCAGCAGGTGATAAAAACTGCTCAGAAGATCATTGGTACCCAGCTCCTGGGCATCAGTGATATCTGTGAGGTGAGGTACCCAGCCACAGACTGTTCACCCTGCTGCCTTCTGGGAAGAGATATACAAGTTTCAGCTGCTGCATCAGCTACTTTTCCTCCAAGCTATCAGGCTCTTAAACTATAATTCATCCTCAGCACTGCTCCACTGATGATAGTTTTTCTGTTGCCATTTTTCATAATTGATTCTTTATTAAGGTAAATCGTCTGCTATGTAGCAGAGGGGAGTTATAAAACTCAATTTCACTCTTTAACTTGTTTTATTGTGACAATAAACCTACCTACCTACATGATGCATCAATACACACTTATTTAAATAGATCATTAAAATAAAATTGATGGATTTGATCCAGACCTTCGGTATCTTTTGCTGCCTTTTCTCTCCTCCGACATGCTCTTATGTGATCTTTGTTGATATTGTCGCATACCGGCTGTCAATCGCGTCCCGCTTTATTGTTATGTGCTTTATGTAAATACATTAGGTCACAGAAGCCCGCCCATGGGTGATCACTAACGCTAGAGGTCTTTCTGACGGTAAGGGATCAATGTATAGTTTAGCTTGTGTCGACAAAAAGTATATCACGCCTATTTTAGTGGCTAGCGAACAGGAATTCGTTATCCAGAGAGCAACGTTACGGTATCAACTACGCCGGTTGTCAAGAAGACGTAACAGGTTGTCAAGGAAACGGGTGATTTGTTTACGCTTTTCACGCTCACGATTTAGTAGTCCTACAAATTTGCCCGTTTAAAAAATATAAGACTTTTCGATCGATTTCTTTATCACATGTGCACACATCAAAGTTGGAAACAATGCTTACACTACTTATAAGAATTTTTACATGCCATCTGTAAACAAATTTCTTAGTTCCTTGGCAGGGATCAATGAAAGTCACAATTTCGGGGGTCCGGCCCACGGCCTATAGCGACTGAGACCATAAACTCATCAGGAAAGTGTTTACTGGGGGAATTATTCAGCTGAGAAGGAGAAACAATAGGTGCGTTTGACTTAACGTGATGCATGCTGGACTTGAAATAAGGCATGCTGGTTAGAAATCGTGTCCGACTTTAGCCGGCGCTGCAAAACGTCACCACGTCACATGACATTTAAACCTGGCGGGAGCAAGGCGGCTGCAGGCGCCGAGTGCGGCGGTTGCAGTTGCTTTTCCCCAACTGCAGCAAGTTGGAACCACACTTCTGCCCGGTCTCGCGGGATTTTTCTTTGCAAATTCCGCGAGATCAGTCATTGATCTGAGCTCACAGTGAGCTGCTGCAGGTAGAATGTGTCCGACTTGACGGCGCCGTTTTTATACCCCGCCCCTGCAGCCACCTGCAGCTCACGTTAGGCTATAAAGTCGGCGAAAGTCAGCCGCCGTCATCTCGAACGCTAGCGTTTATATATATATATCTAACGCTATATTCTCACACTTCTTTCTGCAGCTGGTGGAGTCGCCCCCTGCTGGCTGCTGGAGAGAAAGCAGCTTTAAGGCTTCACATTTCAGACCCCGGAGGATCCTGCTTGGTTTCATGTCACACTGGTCCCTGAAACCACCACCAACTTGGCCCCTTGTTTTGAACACAGAGCTGTTCTCTGCCTGGAGATTCAAACGTGAACCGCTCCCCTGGTGAACTAACGACGCACGACTGCCGCAGGTGTTTTTTCACCACAGGAGCCTCCAGGCTTGTAGGTGGCGCATCAGTATGCACACGTGCTCCAGCCCACCTGTGTCCTGTGGATGGAGCAGTAGTCTTGGGAGCCTCCCTCAGTGTGGGGGTTGTCCATCAGAGGCAGGTCTCTCAGAGCAGTGCACCACTTAGCTGGGGCCTCCTGCCCGGGCCCCTCCGCAACAAACGCACAGTCACATAGGCTGTGTAGTAGTTCTTGAAGGTGATTCCTCAATCTGAAAGACAGACAGTGATGCGGATTATAAAACCGCTGTGCAGAATGATATGAGGATCTGATTTAAGTGGGCGGACAGAGTCATTCAGAATGAATCTACATTTATTATATGAGTTTGTTGAGCTTTTTAGCTTCAGACCCAATTTATAATTAGATTATATTACAGGGCTGCCAGTATAAATACCTTCTCTGGTGCCCTGGTGGGTGAAATTAAACTTGAAAATAAATTTTAGCACAAAAAATCAGACTCATTGAACCATACTGGTGCCCAGAAAAGATGCCTCTAATCCATAAAGGGTCCCAACCTGTTCTTTAAGAAACACTGAGTCTGCCAAATCACAGTATTAACATTTAAACCTAAAGACAGTAGCATCAAAACGCTCGGTGGTGGAGATTATTCCTTCGTGCAGAAACTCGCCCAGGCAGACGCTTTGAAGCTCCGAAGCTAACGAGCAGCAGCTTCTGCATTAAAATGAGTTTTAATTAGGACTAAATGCTAAAAAAGTAGGTCAGTGCCCAAAATGTTTGAAGTCTCTCTCAAGACAGAAATAAAGCTTAATATTTAAACAACTGTTTTGTATGTATGTACTGTGTGTGTGTGTGTGTGTGTGTGTGTGTGTGTGTGTTCTGCCGCTGGGAGACACCAGGAACATGGACGCGGAATAAAATTAAGGTTGAGGGGAAAATGATGCTTTAAAACTTTATTGAAAATCAAACTGTGATTTCTTCCCTCAGTGATGTTCACTCTCTTACTATAGTACATTTACTTCTAGTGACACACGAGTTATATGTTCTCGTTAAGGTATTACAGAGTCTTCCCGGGGCCTCCAGAATCAAATCCAGGGGCCAGTATACAGAAACTTCCTAACCGGCAGATCCTATCCTAACTGCTTGGTAACCATGGTAACAAGGGTTAGGAACTAATTTAGGAAAAGGCCGTTACAGATGAACAGTTCCTAAGTCAGTGTTCCTTTCCTAACTTTAGATAAATAAACTCTCCTAACTTCAGCAGAACTGTTGAGCTGTCCTAACTTTTACTTTTCCACCAGCTGGTGTTTAATAACTGCTTTAATCGCTTTTACAAAATGAACAAAATGTCAACAGGCCCAACTTAACTGATTCTCCCGATGTGTCTGAGGACCAAACCCTCGTTAGCAGAAAGGCTGTCGGCGATGTGGACGCTGGATAAAGTCTCATTATAGGCCCTTAATGTAAAGGCTTGATGGAACAAAAGGATCCTGATGCAGCTCTCTGATAGGAGGAGGTCATTAAAACATGATGACGCCAGCTCGCAGCCTTTATCAGCCTTTCCCCGAAGAGCTCCGACTTTCTGCCGGCGCCAGTGAGGAGCCTACCAGCGGCTTTCCTCTGCTCGGTGGACACAACAGCTGCCTTTCTCTTCGTGCCCGCTGTTTTAGCCCGCTCTCTATCTGTAATCTCAGAGTTAAGCTGCTATGTGGATTTGGATTTCTGGACGGAGGTCACCAACAGCTCTGAGTCACCTGACCTGAAGTTCAGTGATACATGTTGTTTCTGCTCCATTTTCAGTTTGTTTCATTAAAAAAAAACAGCGCATTAAAAAATCAGTTTAGCTCGGCGAAGTTGAGAAAAGCGTCATCGGTTGCTAGGTAACAGACATAAAAGTTGATAACCGATGTTGGATCGAGTATTTAGGATTTCCGAACCTGAGATAAGACAGGATTCCTAAAGTTCGTTAGGATTTGCTTCTGTGATACCAAATTGAGAAAAATCCTATCGAGACTCTTCAGACTGAAGACAGGAAGTTTCTGTAACACGGCTCCTGGTCTCTAATGACTACAGGGTCTGCACCATCTACCTGAACTCCATCATACAAGCCTCCTGGCTCTGCCAGCCCTTCACACAAAGCGACCTCAGTCCCTGTTCTCACTTGTGACACCTCGATGGTGGAACGAGCTACGAGCTATTTATCGTCACTTGCAGATCTTAGTTTCCTGTTGTTGTTCTCAAATGTAAGCCTCACAAATTATCTTTTGTTTTAATGCAAGCACGGTTTGTGTTCCTGAGAAACAGATCATAAGATTTCAATACAAATTCTTCATCACGAGCTGCTGTTTTCCTCAGCCTGTACTACAAAAACAACCCTCTCGGCGCCTCACATGAAAAGCTGCAGCCACGTGCTCGTGGACATCAGGGCTTAGTTTGAAGAAAAGCAGAAGAACAACTGTGTAATCAGAAAATGAAACCTCATCAGCAGACAGGTCACCTGCGCCTGTTTCCACCTGGACATTTGTTAATCCACATTCAGCTGTTTAAATTAATCCATATTTAAAGCACCAGCTAATATCAGAAGATAACAGAAGATAAATCATTTTGGTGGTGGGCACGGCTGTCACTGCGTCTGTGCATTAAATCAGCAGCTCGCTGTGGGTGAACGGTAGCTTACATTGACAGGCTGTCCGTACGGGAGGGTGACGTCCACAACGCAAACTCCGGAGTGAGCCGCGTCTGTTTTGACGTCTCCGATCTGCAGGTAGACCGGAGGTTTGATGGTGCAGGTCACAGGCTTGAAGGTATCGGTGTCGCCGCTCATCTTCTGAAAACAAATGAAACACTTCATGTTACAAGCTTAACTGAGAAAAGATTTGTGCAAGTGGTCAGCACCTGCTGCAACAGGCTGTCCTCCTGAAACCTGTTCCTGAAGGGAACACAACTCCTGCTACTGATCAAGGTCGTAGGGTCGTATTTAAACGATCCGTAGCGCGTCTAGGTGTGTAACCTTTATAGATAGATAATAAATAGTTTAGATTAGGACGGAGAATCCATGTAAGAGATCCCGATCTCTGGTGTGGGAACTCGTATCATTCACAGTGCAACTGCTGATGCCACTGAATTTATGACGCTTTTATTCCAAGGATCCTTTGATTTAGTGGCAGGTGCTGTGTATCCACACCTGTATATGGCAAAAAAAAAACGTTAATATTTTTACCAATGTTGGGAGGTCATTTATGAGAAGAAAAAAAAAACAACTCAGCCCCAAAACAGCAGAATATTTCTGAATAAAATTCTTGACTTTTAACAAATGTAAGACATTGTTCCATTTTTAATTTATCATTCATGTAAAAATCTTCAACTTTACTCAGTTATGGATTTTTAATAAAAGTAACTGAATGAATAATAATGAGCGCTGGTTATTATTTATAATTAACACTAGGGCCTTTATCTTTCCTGCTATTTATTATTTCAGCTCTGTTAATAAGCTACTGTATAATACTGTAGATATGCACATGTATCATATTCTCTGCTCACTAACTTCAAATATTGTTTCCTTTTTTGCTTTGCGATCTGTAACAAAGAATTTGCCCTCTGGGATCAATAAAGCGTTCTGATTCAAAAATATGAATTCAGTGTGGCAATGGAACAGTGGATAAGACACATTCCTTTTGTGTAAGAGACGTGAGTTCAATTCCCATTATGACACATATTAATGTGTCCTTGAGCAAGACTCTTGTGGTGCTTTCAGTCAATGCAAAGACGCGTAGAGCCGCGATTTCCTGTCGGGCGGCGCGAAGCAGCGCGAAGGGGGCCGGGCCGGAGACGCGCGTGAGTTGAATATTTTCAACTCAAGCGAGGAATTCGCATGACGCTGTATCGCGACAGCCTATCAGCGTTGAGATTGTCCGTACGTCACCGAGGCTTCAGAGCGTTGTGTGCAGAGGGCCGGGCAGAGCGGGGGATTGAAAATCTGCAGGCCGGCTGAGAGCTGCTAAACTTGGGGGAGAGGAGCAGGGAGCAGCGCTGCAGCTTCGGATAAAAAAAACACCCGTAATTGGACTGGACTTTGCTCGCAACTACGCCGTTTACTCGCGGGAGGAGGGAGGAGTAAACTGTTTTTATTAAATTTGCTTTTTACTTTAGTTTTTGGGATTTCAACGTTGATTTATCTTCACTGGAGCTTCTCAGCAGCTTCGTGCACATCCGGTTCCAGTGTTGTTGTTAGCGTCGTTAGCTCTGTCGGACTACGACTTCATATTTATATAAAAACCGGACAAAGCTGGACGTTACTTGGAGAAAAGAAAGCGAGGAGGCTGAACTACCTGGTGAGTTCAGAAAACATGTGTCTGTAACTTTATTCCAGCTGTCGTTGTACTTTACTGTGACCAAGTTAGCATAGCACAGCCCTGATCGATCCGAACTCCATTCAGAAAACAAACATTTTAGAAGTTGTTGTCCTGCTGTCTTGCTGACAGACCTGACAAAGCATGAATTCAAATGTTTAACAAATCTGCATCATGTTGTGGTTATTTCGGCATCAGTTTGATCCGTTTATTGATATTTAATCACAGCAAAATGTTTCCTTTGGTTTCATACAGTTATAATGGCGAGTTGTGTTTATTCACCTCATCGCGTTAAAATCGCCTTCTCGTTGTGTGTGAACACTTGCAGCGAATGTACTCGCGCGAGGAAAGCGCTGCGAGGCAAAAAAAATCGCGTTTGGTCTGAAACCGGCATTAAAGCACCTTTAGCCACCAGTTGCTCCAGAGCCACGCGACCTCTGATAGCCTTTATATAGCAATTTATATCAAAAGTGACCAGCAGATGTCAGACGGGTGTTGGAGTGTTTCGAAGCCTGGACACAGTTCTGGCACAATTGCTTCGAACATTTCAATGTTTCACACATCCTCGCTTTGGACAAAACTAAATTCCAGGGCTCCAACGATTATTTTCATTGTAGATGAATCTGTCAATTATTTTCTCGAGTAAGCGATTCGTTGTTTGGTCTATAAAAATAAAAATATCGATCAGGGTTTCCCAACTCTTAATATGATGTCCTGAAATATCTTGTTCTGTCCACAGAGATATTCAGTTCACTGTCATTGAGGAGCAAAGAAAACATAAAATATTCACATCTAAGAAGCTGGAATCAAAGACCAATTCAATAGTTCGATTAATCGATAAATCAATGTGACGTGACGTGTCACAGACACCGAGGATGATCAGTTAAGTAGCAAACAGCCTGTGTGTCCAGAATATACATTTTTGTAATAATTTATATGTCAGTGTGTCTTTTTAACTTATAGATAGATTAAAAAAAACCTTTTAGTGGATCAGACACAGGCTTTTGTCAAATAGCATTTTGTCTTAATGTCCTAAAACAAGTCTGTGGGGCGTCTTTAACCACTGAACGTGTCGTTATGCTCTCAGTTCTGTTCTACACTCATAACTCTGTTAAAACAAGGCTGCAGCAGATCAGAGATGAAACCACACGTTCGCTTCTGATTCAGCAGCTAAAGAGACTAAAGTTAAATGAAGGTCAAACACCGCTACACGCCCGGACCTGTCAGACCTGGACCGGGTTGTCCCAGAGACGTGTAGCTTCAGATCTGTGAGGCCTTTGTTCTTCAGGTTTGCTGGTCTTCGCTCCGCAGCCGGCTGACCTGGCTTCTCTCTTTAGCACCACGGACAGCGACGTTTCAGGAGGCGGCAGAGACACAAGAGGTTTAACCGAACATCAACGCTCAGGGCTGACAGTGTGAAACACATGAATCAGCTGTGAGAGACAAACTAACACACTGCGATCAGACCAAGTTACCGTAATAACGTTAGCGGCGAAGCTAACAGCGCAGACACCGGCTAACAGCCGCCAGGTGAGTCGGCCTTGCTGGTGAAATAAAGGCTTTAACAAACCCACAAAGTGACGCTGTGCCGGTTCAGATCTCACCTTCCGGCCAGAGACGAGACGCAGTTTGTAAAACAGCAACAAAAGGAAACGTGAAACTGAAAAGCTTCAAGTCGACATGCTTACAATGTTTATGTGCTAACGCTGCGCCGCTACTTCCGGATTGTTACCAAGGCGACGGCGAGAGTCTTAAAGGGACAGCGGCACTCAATTCAATTTTGTATTTGCTTTATTGGCACGAAGGTTTATTGTCACAATATAACAAGTTAAAGAGTCAAGTTGTGTTTTGTAATTTGCTTCTGCTACATAGCGGACAGTAAACATTAATTATGAAAAATGATAAACAGAAATAAACTATGATCAGTGGAGCGGCGCTGAGGATGAATCAGAGTTTAAGAGTCTGATATCTTCGGGTTCGACACCAGTCTGGTGGTTCGACACCAGATCCTGCTATATCTCTTCCCAGCATGCAGCAGGGTGGCTGGGTGGGTCCTTTAGTATCCTTTGGGCTCTGCATAGGCACCTCACTGATATCACTGATGCTCGGGAGATGTAGAGAGCATGAATGTAAAAAGAACAGTATTGCCTGAGATTCAAGGATAATACAAAATAACAATACAATTCATACTGTTCCTCAAATATAATAAAATAAAACAAAACAGTAACCAGCAGTAGCGTGTGTGTGTGTGTGTGTTTAAATAAAAAACTAAATTAATCAAAACTGTAAACGTGTGTTCGCCACAGGTCAGTAGTATATGGGACATTAGCCACTTGACTCTGATCACTGGGAGCAGAGACACGTCTGCCTAAAGCCAGAGTCCAGATCCTCACGAGCAGAAAACAACAGTGTTGTGTGTTCGAATACTTGTCGGAGATGGTTTGTAGAAAAAGAAGAGACTTCCCAGACGCTGCCAACAAAGACTCCTGGTCAAACGTAAACTCAGCACTCTCGCAGTCAAACCTCTCTCTCACCAGCAGAAACAAGCTCCTTAAAAACTTTCTCTAAAATCGGTCAAACTTGCCAGGCCTCACCGCCACCACTCAGAGCAAATACCATAATTCCAAACCCCGGCCTCCTTCTCATCTCCTGCTTCAGCTTCCCTACAAAAAGGTAGAGTAAAAGTTTCGTGCCCTGCGCTTGAAGAGCCTCTGCTGTGTTTATTTAGTGCAGTCTGTGCGTATTATGTGTGTTGAATGTTGCACAGTCTGTGAAAACTCCTCCGTTGAGGACAGGAAAGGAAACCTGCTCATCTGTGTTTTGCTGCTGCTTTAGGTTTCATGTAGGTCTGCACAGATATTATATGACTGTCTACTGTTTTTATATGACCATTTATTCATCTCTTCTTCTTTTTTTTAAAGCCTTTGTTTGTAGTGAAAAATCTATGACTTTTGCTTAAATGGACATCTCAACAGTTTGGTAGAGGCTCATAAAAAGTCAGAGATATTTTAAATGTTTCCCCATTACACCGCCCTGCTTTGTAACCAGCCGGCTGCTGCAGACACGTTAATAAAATCAGTGTGCAGCAGAGGGCAGGCTAACTCCATGTATATAACCTCCATCACACAGCAGGTGAGATGGTGATCTGTAAATATGTAAAAAGGCTTCTCCTCCACTAAGCTCATCGCCTCGTCTCCACACACCTCTACATATATTTATGATATATGCTCATCCCCGCCAGGCACAACCTCCCCCTCATGATGAGATGCAGGTGTGCAGGCCTGGTATCAGGGAGACACAGCACACCTCAGGTGTGTTATTTCTCTGCGGCCTTGTGACGATAAACCAGAACGTTTCATTTTCACTGCTGAACAAGAGAAATTACCTGATGATCCACTGCACTACGCTGCATCTGTACTGAAACGCCCTGAAGGTAAATCAGGTCAAGAGAATAACACAGATAGAAGGATAATAATCCATGAGCAGAGTAGATTTACACTTTCCACACGGATCCACCACTCATTTAGATTCCAGTGGTGAACAGTAACTAAGTACATTTACTCAAGAACTAAGTACAAATACGAGGTACTTGTACTTGAGTATTTTCACTTTCTACGTCTGCTCCACCACCTCTCAGAGGGAGTTATTGTAATTTTTACTTCATACTACATAAATTTAAGACTAACCCTCACAAAAAATATTTCACAATAATTTGAGAAGCAGGAACCATGAAATGTTTTTACACGCAAACTGACAAAACAGTTGCCAATTCAATTTCTGTCAGGTGACTAATCGTTTCAGCTGTACTTGTCTGAACTGTTGGGAGTTTAATTTATAACAAAACATCAGATTTTATAACCTCTTCATGTGTTTTGTGTATAAAAATCTGACTTTGTGAAGTAACTGAAGCTGTCAGATAAATGTAGTGAAGTAAAAAGTTTGTTGTTTACTTTTAATAGCATTTTCCTGATTATACTTTTCTCAAGTAACATTTTCAATGCAGAACTTTTAAAGTGCAGTATTAGTGTTTTTACTTAAGTAACAGATCTGAATATTTCTTCCACCGCTGATAATCACACACTTTATAATTCTCATAATTTCTGATTTGTAGCCTAATCCCAAGACTCCTCTTATCTTTTCTGCTTCCCCCAAGTCGCTTCAATTTAATTATGTTTTGGCACAAAATACAAACGTTACACACCAAATATCAGCTAACCGATTCAGACGGAGAGAAAGGTCAGTTTTTACAATAATCCATGTGCGTAATGAAAAGTTGGCAGTCTGGAAATCACCTGCAGCCAAAAATGCTGCGTTCAAGAGCAGCCTGCAGTGTCCAGGTGCCAGCAGGTCAAATCTGCAGGGAAACAAACTGTTTTTCAGCTTCTCAGACCTGAATTGAACTCGTGCAACCGTGGTCAGAGAGGAGACACAGTTTGTAAAAGATCACAGCAACAAAAGGAAAAGTGAGACGTGCCGAAGCTGCCCGGCTACTGTCAAGGCGTCTGTGAGAGTTTTAAAGGGACAGCAGGTGTTGATAAATCTAACCTCTAACATTTTACAAGTAATCTTTATTCGTGAACCACATTTTAATACATAAAATGCAGCTGAAAGTGCTAATAAATAAAGCATACAATACAGCAGCATGCGCACACACCACATGCACAAAAAACACAGGGGTTAAAACTGGAAAAAGGTAGCAGACGGGTTTAAAATAACAAAACACATAAATAGAAGTGTGTTTAATCAGTTAAAAACAAAAGCATAACAGTAGATCTGAATTGCTTATTAACACTATCTACAGAGGTAGTTTGTTGTTTGTTCCAGTCCATCGGTGCGAAAAGCAGAACGCTGCTTCACTAAACTTTTTACTGTTGGTTCTTGGTGTGTTAAGCAGCTACAGACGACCTGAGAATAATCAGGTAAAAAGGTCGGATAGAAAAGAAGGTGCTGAACCATGAAGTGCTTTAAAAACAATTGTAGCTGCGGCCTATTAATATATTTTTTTGGTTAGACCAGTTAAGAGTGTATTAAAATAGTCCAGTCGTGAAAAAACAAAAAGCATGCAACAACGTTTTGGCATCTTTCCAAGGCGAGGTAGGGTCCAACTCTGGCAATGTTTCTTTAAAATGAATAAAATGTGATTTAAACACAGGTGAGGCAGCTGGCTTTATCAGTAGCATCAGACGATATCCCAGAACGCTTCATTTCACCTCTGAACCAACGCAATATCACAGAATGGCGTGTGTGTATATATACACATGGTAATTTACATAACGTAACATAGCTTATGTTAGCAACGATCTAGCATGGTAACTTACATAATGTAACGAGGCTAATGTTATCAACATCTAGCATGGTAACTTACATAATGTAACGTAACTAATGTTAGCAACGATCTAGCATGGTAACTTACATAACGTAACGTAGCTAACGTTAGCAATGACGTAACATGATAACTTATGTAACATAGCTAATGTTAGCAACAATTTAGCATGGTAATTTACGTAACGTAGCTAATGTTAGAAACGATGTAGCATGGTAACATACGTAACGTAGCTAACGTTAGAAACGATGTAGCATGGTAACTTACGTAACGTAACGCAGCTAACGTTAGCAATGACGTAACATAACTTATGTAACATAGCTAATGTTAGCAACAATTTAGCATGGTAACTTACGCAACATAGCTAATGTTAGAAACGATGTAGCATGGTAACATACGTAACGTAGCTAATATTAGAAACGATGTAGCATGGTAACATACGTAACGTAGCTAACGTTAGAAACGATGTAGCATGGTAACTTACGTAACGTAACGCAGCTAACGTTAGCAATGACGTAACATGATAACTTATGTAACATAGCTAATGTTAGCAACAATTTAGCATGGTAACTTACGGAACATAGCTAATGTTAGAAACGATGTAGCATGGTAACATACGTAACGTAGTTAACGTTAGAAAAGATGTAGCATGGTAACTTAACATAACGTAGCTAACGTTAGCAACGATCTAGCATGGTAACTTACATAACGTAACGTAGCTAACGTTAGCAATGATCTAGCATGGCAAAAAAACCCATAATGAAAATAATTATTAGTTATAAAACAGTTAAAAATTCTATTTTTAAAGATTCTATATCTATTATTTTTGTAACACACACTCTCTCTCTTTTACTGTTTTATTTATTTTTAACATATTTTTTATATATCTATTATTTTTTAACAAAGACACACTTTTACTGTTTTATTTATTTTTAACATATTTTTTATATATCTATTATTTTTTAACAAAGACACAAACACACTTTTTTATTTACTTTAATAAACTGTTTAAATTGAATTGTTCTTTGCAATTTATTTGTAGCTTATATGGCAATAATGTCGTTTTTACATTCATGCCAATAAAGCTAGATTGAATAGAAACAGACATCTTCTGTTTGATTATATTATTATTATCAAAGCAAAAAACCAAATGTTAGAAAACCAAATTCAGATCCAGCATCATGTGATATTTGGTTCAACACCAATAAACGGGCGAGCACATGTTATAAATGCACATTTACATCCTGACACAGAGCAGAGAGTCTCACTGCACCCGTCACTCACTGTCTCAGTCTTTCC
This sequence comes from Lepomis macrochirus, assembly GCA_024633595.2. Classification (NCBI taxonomy): domain Eukaryota; kingdom Metazoa; phylum Chordata; class Actinopteri; order Centrarchiformes; family Centrarchidae; genus Lepomis; species Lepomis macrochirus. The sequence continues at coordinate 2,789,653 of JALXJV020000004.1, read as the reverse complement.
TCTCGATCCCTGTGTTGCTATCACTCCAGCTCTTTAACACTCCCAGTACAATGGCAAACATTCATCCATTCTGTTTATGCGTTTGAAGCAGGGGAGTAGGGCTTTCCAAAGCCTCCAGATCAGTCGGCGAGGAGGCTGGCATCGAGGGTCCCTCTGCAGAAACAATCCCCTTTCTCCCAGATGGTCTGCACAGGCAAGTAGCTGCAGGGGCTTAGAGGAGGCGGGGGGGGGGGGGTGAGAAAGCCTTTCTACCCGTCCAAGTAGCAATATCCAGTGGGGTTTTATCTCTGAGACCCATACCCCTGGCGCTTCACTCTGTCACTCTGGCTGCCTGTCTCACTCTTTTGCTGTCTCCTTCCCTCCTTCTTTTATTCCTTCTTCATTCCTTTCTCTCCTTAAGTCCGTAGTGTCTGTCTGCCAGTTGTCAGTGCCATCTGTCTGGTTTCTCCATGATAACAACTTGTTCTTTAATCCAGGATATTCTCCTGCTCTGGGAGACTCTCGCTCTGCATCCCCCTCCTCTCTTTTCGTTTTAACCTGCCTCCCCCTGCTGGGTAAAGCACCTCTGAGACGGGGGAGGGAGAGGAAATGAATTCGGCCCGGTCCATGATATGTTTCTTACATAAGAGCACCACTGAGGTGTCGCTCTTACGTAAGAAACGCGTAACTGACAAAGCTGTGCTGCTTTTACCCTTTGAGCATCACAGGATAACCTTGAGAGAATGAAAGCAGGAGGCGGAGGGGAGGGAGGGAGGGAGGCTGATATTTGTCACGGTGAAAGTAGAAGAAGACGACACATCTTAAGGTGCCAAAATGTGAAAACAATTTCAAATCATTTTAAATTAAAGCCGTAAGCCATCCATGGATCCAATTAACACAAAACTGAAGTAAGGGGAAGTAGTGTCAGCGACCTAATCATTCATTCAACACTGGGGGGGTAAAATCGGCTGGGGGGTCTGAGCGGCCCCCAAGACCCCCTGAATAAAATGAAGAATTTAAAAGCTTTCCTGCCATTTTAAAATATAAGGATATTCAAAATCACTCGGGGTGAACTTTTAATAAAGTAATCCAGTCTGGAGGAGACAAAGGCGTGGACCAGTTTTTCAGCATCAGCTAAGGTGAGTGGAGCTTTGCAATGTTTCTGAGATGAGAGAAAGAGATCTTGCAGAGGATTTTGATTTGGGCTTCAAAGATGAGCTGTGGATAAAATCTCACACCAAGATTGGTGACTGTTGTTGAGAGGGTAATGTCTTGGCCAGAGATAGTTTTACCGGTTATGGAGGATGACTGGACTTGATTTGAGGTGCCAACAAGAATTGCCTCGATTTTGGAGCTGCTGAACTGGAGGAAGTTGCGTTTCATCCACACCTTTATCTCCTCCAGACGGGCGGTGAGTGTTGAAGACGTGATGATGATGTTGGTGAAGCTGCAGTGAGGTGTGGGTCAGATTTCATGGACAGTTGTGTGTCATCAGCATAACAGTGAAATGAGACTCCATGGCGCCTGATGACGTAGCCGAGGGGAGGATGTAGATGATGAAGAGATTGGGGCCAAGAACTGACCCCTGGGGACTCCGCAGGGCGCTACCAAGTGAAATGTACTCTGTCCTGTCAGTGAGGTACGATGTAAACCAGTTAAGAGCAGCGTCAGTGAGTCCGGTGGTTTGGTGTAGCCGGTTTAGAAGTATGTCATGATCCACGGTGTCGAAAGCAGCAGACGGATCGAGGATTATGAGGTGGGAAGGTGAGCCAGCATCAGCTGCCACTCGTAGGTCATTTGGGACTCTAACCAGGGCTGTTTCTGTGCTGTGAGCAGAGCGGAAACCAGACTGGAATTTTTCAAAAAACTGTCATGTTTGAGATGGGCGGCAACAACTTTTTCCAGTACTTTGGAGAGGAAAGGGAGATTGGAAATGGGCCTGTAGTTTGTAAGTGCATCTGGATCAAGGGTGGGGTTTTTAAGAAGTGGTCTGATTATAGCAGTTTTAAGGACAGATGGAACTTTACCAGACTGGAGGGAATCAGAGGACTTAGGGCAGGGGTGCTTTGACTAGAGCTGTAGGAAAGGGGTCAAGGGCTCAGGTGGTGGGTTTCATCCTTTTGATGGACTTTTTATTCATGGGGGGGCATTTTAAGCATGTTAAATGATTATACAAAAATTTTATATATATATATATATATATATATATATATATATATATATATATAAATATAATTGCAGTCCCACGCCTGAAGATCTGAGAGCTGGTTTTGGAAAAAGAATACAGTAGTTTATTTTGAAGTAGTTTAAGTGATAAAAGATATTGAAAGATCAAACACAGTGATGAAACCCAATGCAAAAGCACACTGAAGAAAATGCAGTAAACAAAGTAAAGCGAGAGGGAATCTCTCCAAGAGACTGGTTTTCTACTTCACATCCATCAATTCCAGATTCTCTCAGGTGGCTCTGGGAAACCCAACGAGTTGGTGAGTCGGACTTTAATTACTGTACAAATTAACATCTAGTTCAATAATACCTCCACTGAGTCCAGAATGATAAATGAATAAACAACTGCTTTCCATAAATATTCTGGAAAACAAAATACCTGGAGAGTTCATTGGAAGGCAGATGTAATATCCAGATATAGTTCATGCTGCAGGTTGTAATTAATGCTCTGCATGTTCACTTTAACCCTGATGTTGTTCTTGGGGTCCTGCAGATCTCTGGTTCTCTTTAGCAGCTGAGAAAGGCCAGTTTCTAATTCTGCATCGAAGCCCACGCTTCCACGCGCCGTCCTGACCGCTTATACTTGTGCATTAGTGTCTGCATCGCTCTGCAGTTACACCACCAGAACGCTACACAGTGTTGAGCTTCTTCTTCTGGAGTTATTTTCAGTGAAATGACTCAAACGCAGAAACGAGACAAGGCGTCGGGGGAGATGGACTGTACGAACCTCCAACCGGTTGAGGCAGAAGAAGAAACGCTAGGGAGGAAATGCGACGCCACCGAAGCTGACCAATCGCAGTTCCTGCGGTCTGTGTTGCCGCGACATTTACATTATTTTTTGTAGAGAGGTGTCCGTTTCCCACCTCCCAAATCTCAACAAGTCCATTTCAAGTTTAAAACATTTTATTGAAGAGAGAGTTTGACCTCTACAGGGTCAAGATAGTCAACATTTATTTGCCTGACAAAAGGAAGTTAACGACGCCAGTTATTTCAAATTAAAGCCATAAGCCATCCAGAGAGCTTTACATGTTAGCAGGTTCTCCATTTAAACGCTCCTGTAAGTGTTGTTGCATAAATACTTGTGTTTTCATGATGCACAGTTCATTACCGCTGTTATAATTTGACGTAATAAATAAATTAATTTAATATAAAGTTAAGAAATATAATGCATGTTTAAGAGCTAAAGGGTAAAATAGGCAGCTGAATAGGACGAAGTCAACAGTGTATTTAGTCCATTTTATTTACATTTTGTCCCGAAACTAATGTTCTCTGTTGGCTAAAAAATGGAGTCAGAGGAGAGTGTAGAGAACGTAAGAAGACAAGAGGAGCTGTGAATAGGAAAAGGAAGAAGGACAGTGATTCAAGAGATGGCAGCCGGGCAAGAAGAACAGATGAGAGGTTTCATGTAGGAATGAAAGCAGTGACAAGAACAAACGGGATCTTCAAGGACTCGCACGAGGTTGGAGAGTTTGTTGGAGATAAACTCGGAGATGTTCGGTCCATCAACAAGGAGCGTGATGTTCGTCACTGACTGTGTTTCAAGCGCCAGAGGGAGCAGGCGCTGAGGATTAAAACGTATAAAGATTTCAGCTGTTTGAAATGTTTCCCACTCGGGAAAACAAAAGGAAAGGAGTAATAAACGGCGCACGGCTGTCAGTGGAAGACGAGGATGTTTGGAACATTGACAATGTCTGTGAGGCGAGAAAACTGAGAAGATTCCACCAAGGAGAAAGGGAGGAAAGCAACTCAGTGTGCCGGACTTTTGTGGGAGATTCGCCTCGAGAGGGTCTATCTAGACTACATATGTTACAGGGCTGAGGCCTTATGAAAGAGCTCCATTAAGGTGCTTCTGTTGCCAGGAGTATGGGCATGTAGCAGCAGTATGTGGAGGAGGCAGGAGATGTGGGAAGGACAACTGTGGAAGAAAGGAGTGTGAAGAGGAACAAGCTAAATGCATTTACTAAAGCGGGGTCAGCGTAATGTCAGGAAAAAAATAAAACAAATAAAAGTGAGTAAAATCAGAGCAGAAGAGGGTCTAACATTCGCTGAAGCTACCGAGAGCCTGGAAAGAAAGGATGAACGAGAGCAAACAAAAGAAGGGAGAGGATCAGGATGTGGTCTGCACGGACAAGAAGCGATTCCTCGCATTTATCGCTATGGTGGTTAACTGTGCTGTGGAAATTAAGAGCAAGTCAGAAAGGATCAAGGTGGTGCTGGATGCAGATTCTTAGGCATTGCAAACATATCAGGGGAAGAAACAGACACAACTCTGAGGGAAGGATTTAAATCATCTCAGACCACTGAGTCTGAGACACAGAACGGACAACGGAAGAGGAGAACATTGGTGAGTAACTGTAAATATATTGCACTGGGAAATATTTCACTCAGTAGGTGGCGGTAATGCAACATTTTGGACGCCAACCGCCATAAAACCCCAAAGAAGAAGAAGAAGAATGTTCTCTGTTTGTGTTACCGCTATGCCGGTTTAGCCGGCGCGCTGTTTTTGGGTTCCAGCGGAGCAGATGGCTGCGAGACTGTCTGAAGTCACTGCAGACGGTCAAATGGACTTTCAAGGGACTTAAAAGTATTTAATAACAAGCGGCCAACGAGGTATTTTCCTACATCGTCTTTATAAAGCTAGGTGTTGTTTGTATTTTCCTTTGCTCAGCTATGTACTGTACAATGCATTGAATAGCTGTGTATTCGGGGCGTGGTGTTCATTTATGAATGTAGTTCTCACAGCGTGAACAAAGCGTGGATGTATCAGAGAGACCAGACGTGCCTGAAGCAATAAACGTTCCAAAGAACCGACCTGTCTGTGTCGTTGTGAAGAGAGCTACACTTCCTTTATTTGTTCACGCAAAGGTCAGATGTAAAAATGAACAAAACAAAACATTTCCTTACTTGGTGTAATAATAAAGCTTAATTTTTTTAAGTCTAGCTCACGGCAAAAGGAAGATTTACCGCGAAACAATGAGGATGTAACAGCTCAACGTGGACACCAGGAGGTCTGACTCCCACTCTCGAAGTCTTGTTTGCTTGGAGAGGAAAACTCCAGGTCACGCACTACGACCTCCTAATGCAACAGCACAAAGCTTACACAGCTTTCAGTGTTTAGAGAAATAATCACCACAGAAATCGTCAGACATCTGAACCATTTTGTGACGCGGGTTAAGCTGGGTGAGCAGTTTCAGAGGCCTGACGGCAGGTTGTTCAACCTTGGCCACTTCTGAGCCTCTTAGGCTGAACACACACACAGAAAACAGTGTGAAGCAGCACAGGAAAGATGAAATGCTGCAAAGAGGATTAGATTAGATAAGGTATATCTTAATGTCCCTCTGCAAAAAAAAAAGAGTTTTGACCGAGTGAATCCTGCGAGATATAAAGTGCATGAGCGGGAAAAACACAAATATCCCAGCGTTTCTTTATGCTACGCGACTCTGATGGTTAACGCTCACAGAAACCCTCCTGGAACACACCAAGGAAAAGTTCCTAACACAAGGAGACAGACGGTGTGGAGGTGGAGCTGAGATCTTCCCCGTAAACATGTCTGCATGTTTATATTTTTTTTTTTAGTCAAAAACTGAAGCCACTTCTTCAAAGCTTCTCTTCTTACTGTCTGTATTACCAACAAGCATCTTGGCCGAACGGTTAATCTCACCTCCGAAACTCACTCAAACCACCAAAACACTTCATACATGTCTCAAAATAAACTCGTTCCAGCAAAGCAGCAACAACAGGGAGCTTTATACACACCGTATGAGCTTTTACCTTTAACCTTTAAAAGATGCTTCACATAAATCAGTCATTTCTTCACAGAATAAGTGTTTTACACTTTGACTGTACAAAGTATAGGTAAAAAGACTGAGTCAGAAATTTGCTTCAGTGTCCTTTCATTGTTTCAGTGTCACTGCAGCTTTAAATAAAACTGTTTCAAAACACTACGCACAGTTTTTCACGCACACAGACGGAAACACAACGTTTATGTAAATATTCTGCTAAGATTGTCTCCATCTTTCAGTCTGGTTGCTGCAGAAATGCAGTGCGTGTGCCATCATTCTGTTCGGGGTGTTGGCGTTTGATACATGTTCTGCAGATGGTGGAGTATAAATTACAAAAGAGTTCATGGATATGGTGTGAAAGCAATGAAAAATGATCCACAGTTTGGTCCACATACACTTCTGTTTCTCTGGCTGACCAATGCATGATAGCAATCAAAAGAACTGTAGCAGATGTAAATGAGAAGGCTTTTGGGGATACTCTCCTTTCTGAAGCTGACGGTCTGAGGACTGAGGGAGTCGTTCGCTGCACAGACTGTAAAGCCCCTTGAGGCAAATTTGTGATATTGGGCTACATAAATAAAATGGACTTGACATGTTAACTGTGTCTGTGAATATTCTTAGAGCGTCTGAAGTCCAAAGAAATTGCAGGGCTCAGCTCTGTTGTTGTTATTGAGGACATGTCCCTGGGTTTAGGTCATTATTTGACTGTTGGTTCAGGTCTTCATCATCACATATGTGTTTCTTGTATTTTTCTTGCACCTGTCCTCCTTTTACAGCAGTTTACAGCAAACAGCAGGTCAAAGACTCACAAGGATGTGAAACGCTGCATCGCTGCAACACAGAAGAGGAAGAGCACTGTTTGATTTTTTCAGCAGAAAGTCCAAAAGCAAGAAAATAAGACTAAGAGTCTGCAGGCGTGCTAGCTGCTCTGAGAGGCTGCTCTGAGGTACAGCAGTGCTGTGAGCTACATGCTAGAAGCATGTTTACTACGTTGGCCATCTTGGCTTAGCGTGTAACGATGCTAACATTAAAGTAAACACAAAGTGCAGCTGAGGCTGATGGGAATGTGTTTATTTTATGATCTTTATTTAACCAGGAGAGCAGATCCACTGAGATAAAAAGGGCGCAGGACAGGGAGTCTGACATTCCAGATGCGACAGTAACAGAATATTATAAAGCCAGTACATGACGACATCTTCACGCAACGAGACAAACAGATTTCCAGCTTAGAAACATTTACATTCATCGTTAAAACCCTCCATAATCAGGGATTTGAACACTGCAAAGACGCCAGCACCTCCAGCCGCGAGGTGGACGGCCTGGAAGTGAAAAATGAGTTGACTTCACATTCATACAGTACAGTGTTGCTCTGATGTCAGAAGTTTAAATCCCTAAACATTTGTACAATCCGTCACAACATGTGGGCAATGTTTCTCTTCTAAATGTACAAAAACAGAGAAAATATCACCATCTCAGGCAGGTTTCTGTCAGGAGACAATCTAATTGAGGTTTATGGGTGATTGCACTGCAAAACTGAGCTCTCAAAAACAAGGAAAAAAACATTAAAATTGGGGGGAAATTATTTAAAATAAGCAAAATTATCTGCCAACAGAACAAGAATTTTTCACTCGCTACTTAAGGCCAAGAAAACCTGAAACAAGTGAAATTCTCTGACATAGAAGCCGCCTGGTAAGAAGAAATATCTTGTCAGACAAAAACAAGTATATTTTGCCTTCAGTTAAGATAATTAATCTTAGATTTTAGTTTTTGCAGTGTGTATTCTTCATCACATTAAGGCAGCAGACAGTATGATAAGATTCTTTCTCTGCTGATGAAAAGACGAGAGACAAAACTAAACTGTAAAGCAGAAAAAACAGAGCAGAGACAGAGGACCTGCTGCCGCGGATGTTTCACGATGGCGATGCTGCAAGCGGGTCAAAAAAAGTGACTTTGATGCGAAGTTCTTTGACAGAAAAAGGCGAAAACAACGATCCAAGTAACAGAGAAGTGACGGAGCGGACAAGTCCCTGTTTCACTGTAAAGATCAGCGAGCTCTGGCCTGCAGACGGAGGAAAGCTCTGATTGTCTTAACCTCAGCGAGTCAACCTTGTCAGACCCGTCTACTCTGCCATCGATCGGTGGCTTTAGAGCATCGCCTCTGGATGCAGCGGGCTCATTACAAGGACACTTCAGGGTTTTTCTTCAGCGTTTCTACAACAAGCCAGATATTATTGTTTGCTCGAGACGTTTATCCGACCGCAGAGTCCCCCCGCTCCTCCAGCTCACTGCTCTTTATTTTATGTGAAAAATAAAAAGTCCACCCCAACAAAGCCTTTGTCATTTCTCTCTTCTTACTCACACTTGCCTCTGTTTTCCTGTAAACTGGTTCTTGTCTCACTGGTGCCATTAAAGTGGCGTTTCATTAACTGGAAGTGAACCAGTGACAGGATGTGTTCCCTCAAAAAAAACCCCAGAACAAATCAAAAAGAACGGGCCTCGTGCCCACGGCCCGTTTTCAGCTTTGGAAGACCTGGACTGGGAACTATCCAAGATCACAGGAATGTTTTCAGGGTGATAGTCCTTTGAAGATGTCCCCTCGTCTTCTTCATCACTGACCCACTTCCCCGTCTTTTAATCTGCAGCCATAAAATCTGATGCATTTTGTCCCAAAATGGGCTGTTTTTTTTTCATTTATCTGCAAATTACCCCGTGTTTTTAAGTGGTTTAGTGCTGAGATCCCAAAATGAACTACCTGCCACCTCCTCCGTGTAATTTTCTTCCCCATCAACATTTCTTAACATCTTGATGATTTGCAGGCGTCTCTCTGCAGCAGTGCTGAGCGAAGACTGCTGTGATTTAAGGCTTTATTGATTGTCATGAAATGAAAAGCACTCTGAGAAAGAAAGATGCTTAATGACACCAAACTGAGGATCACAGACAGATTATATTTCTAGTGTGGTGATATATCGGTAAAGAGAGGGCGTCCTACTTCATGAGCTCCATTAAAAAGAGACAAATTAATAGAGTTCATTTGTTTTCATTTTTCAATGTGAAAATTATATCCCTCACAAGACTTTGGGATTCCAGTCGGCCCTCTGAGCTGAGCTGGCAAAGAACCGAGCAGATAAATCTTTGTCCTGCGCAGAGGTGGGTAAAGTAGCCAAAAATTTTACTCAAGTAAAAGTACTGTTACTTCAGAATAAAATTACTCAAGTAAAAGTAAAAAGTAGTCATCCAAATAATTACTTGAGTAAGAGTAAAAAAGTGCTTGGTGAAAAAACTACTCAAGTACCGAGTAACTGTTGAGTAACGTCTGATTTATTTTTTAACTCAAGTGTTCAACCAGACAGACAAAAATAATCATCTTTAGGCAAATTATAGTTCATCCAATAAATAAAATAAATTTAAATTAATTACAAAATAGTGTAAATTAAAATAATCCAGTTAAATTCAAGTACTTAAATAAAATACTGTTAAAATATAATAAAATATAAATAAAATAAATAAGCAGCAGTAACACAAATTTTCAAACCTTGACACTTTTTTTAGGCTCTGTAGGCAGAACTAGAACGAGGCAGCCCATAAACTTTCAAAGTGTGTGTGTGTGTGTGTGTGTGTGTGCGACAAAACATGCAAACAATTTCACCATTCACCAAAAAATCACTCAGTGATGTCACTATTAAGCTTTAACAGTAGTTGGCTCTCAAGGTTCTTGCTGTGAAGCTGTGACCGTTTAGCAGTGAACAGGAGTCCTGCATGACTGAAAAGTCTCTCACAGGCTGCAGATGCAGGAAGACCTGTGTTGACTTTGAGTGACAGCTTCTTGATGTGAGGAAAGGTGTGGAGTAGATCCATACCTGCAGGGGACAGACATGAAAGGTACCTCTCCAGCTCTCCTACTTGTGATTTTCCCAACTCCATGGACGCGAAGAAGTCGTCTTCATCAGAGATGCTGTTGTTTGTGCTGGTGACATCATCAAAGTCTGTGTCGAGGTGATTTCTTATGTAGTCAAGGCCTGTGGCGAGATAATTAATTAGGTCTGCACATTATTCTTACCGTTCTATTGTATAGACTGTGTATGACCCTGTGGTTTATCACTGACACACTATAATCCTAAATGACAGTAACATTATACAGATTTACTGCATATAGGTCAATTTCTACTAGGTCACATTCTATAAACAAGTATATTTACCAGCATTTAAGATGTTCTCCTCTGTGGTCCAGGATGTTCTGAATCTTGGTAGGAGTATTGCTGCAGCAATCAGCTCAGGCTCTTTCATGATGTCTCCAAACGTTTCTGGATCCCTTGCTGCAGGGCGTGAACAAGAGGTGTACACGTTTTGCAAGATGACTCCAACCTCTTCAGCTTTTCCCGCAACTGGTAAAGTGTTGGCAGCAGGAGGCCCATATGCACAGATAACTCTCCTTGGAGGATATTAAGGGCCATGGCAACGGGCTTCATCACAGCAGCATACTCAACCAAAAAACCCATTTCAGCTGGATGGAACCTATAAAAGATGTAAAGATTAAAAAATTACTTCTAGCTATTTCTAGTATAATGCCTTTATTATGTATTGTACATGTTAAATACACAAATAAATAAAAATAAAATAGTTAAATTATTTAGTTAAGTCATCCACAATTTTCACACCACCATGCAAAGAAGACTTAGTTACTTGAGATTCACCCATTAATCAGCAAGGCTTATTTATTTTAATTATTGGTTAAAAACAAAATATAAATAGTCAACTTACATCTTTATCTTTAATGCTGTGCAGACATTGCGAATTGCTTGTTCTCCTTGCTCTCGGTGAATCGCTACAATCCTTTCTACAGCGCAGGAAGAGGGAGCTCCAGCGTGTCTGATTGGGTCGGAGAAACTGCAGCTTGCATTCACGTTCCACTATTTCACGAGCCATGGCTGACCTGCTGGTTTTATTCCATAGAGCATGACATTTTGCAAAAGCAGACCGAGACAGCCTCTTGTAGGTTTCGTTTGCAGCTCCTCCTGTAACATTGATATCAACTGTGGATATAAGATTGAGGAGATGGCATGCACACTTTTGGTGCCTTGGAAGTTGGTACTCAAGGCCTGGGTTGTCATCCAGAATAGCAGACACATCTTGATACTCCACATCATCATACTCCACCTCTGAGTCGCTCTGATCTTCTGTTGCATCAAGGGTGGAGTCACTCTCCTCTTGTACATTGGTGGCTTCCTCCTCACCATATAATCGGAAGGCCTTCAGGAAGTTTGAGCCACTGTCTGTTGTTGTCCTGGTCACTTTTTCCCTGATGTGGTATTCAGAATGTATTTCTTCTAATGCAGCAGCAAGGACGTCAAACGTGTGCGAGCCTTTGACAGGTCTACAAGCCAATGCAGCCGAGTGCCTCTCCAGTGAAGTGTCATCTATCCAGTGACAGGTGACACCTAAGTAGCTATGTTGTCTGGCAGACCAGCAGTCTGTTGTGGTAGCAACATAGTTCACAGCACTCAGCTTTTTGATTATTATGCTCTTCTTGTGTTTTGCAGCTTCTTGTATTCTTGTGCATAACGTTTTCCTTGTCATTACTGTATGAGGTTGCAAGGTTTCTATCAAAGTCTTGAAGGATGGAGTCTCAACCACAGAAAATGGCTGGTTTGCCTCACATACAAAATTTAGCACCAGCTTGTTGAGCGTTGCTTGTGTTACCCGCGGCCGCCCTGGGGCAGCAAAGGCTGGAATTTTTGCATTTTTCACAGGAGTATCACTGGAAGAGGAGGACTTGCGCTTTCTGTGGTTCTCTAGTAAGTCTGTGTACTTAGACAGTTTGTTGGGATGAACTCTCTGTGGATAAAACAAAAAAAATATCTGAGACTACAGGGAGATCAAGAAATTAAAAGAGACTTATTACATAAATTTGGATGGATATATAGGAAATGTTTAAAACTAGGGATGTCACTTTTGTGGAAAAAAAATCTTTTCGATTTTCAGACATAAGTGTTCATTGAATCGATTTTCCATGTCTAAAGACGTTTCCATTTTCAACACCAAAAATATAGGCAAATCCATGGACAATTAACAGGCATTAGGACGAGTGTAAAGACGGCGCTTGGAGACGTGCACAAGTCTCCAAGTCTCTCAATATTTCTGATGATTTATTGGCGTGAAGTTTCGTGCAAATGACAAACAGGAGTAAAACATTCGAGGATTAAAATTAACACTGTCACTGTAATGTTAACTCACTTTGCTGGGGAAGTTCGTGTAGCCAAAGCTGCGTGGTTTTAGTGCAAATACGCAACTCGTGAGTCCTCACGTTATATTAAATACAGCGTATTGCACAGAATCTGCACATTTCTGTCCTTCTGACTTGCTTGAACACATACGTCACTACGCTAACAGATAACGGCGCACTTGTTCACTTACATTGAAGTAATAGCGAATATAAAAAAAGCATTTTGTTAACAAAAAGACATTGATATATTTTCCAACATCCTAAATGTTATATGTACTGCATTGTAGAGTGTAACGTTATACGCCTAAAACACATTTTGGTAGAAAAAAGGACACTTGTGTTGGTTGGTCCGATCGACCTAAGTGACAGCACTATTTAAAACTGTAACCTAAAAAGACAAACATACGCCTATCCACAACAAAAAAAAAGAAAAGAAAACGAATTTAGAAAACTTACCGCTACATGTTTCCTCAGGTTAGATGTTGAGCTTTGAATGCTGAAATGTCCGTTTGTTTTGGTAGACACAGTAGACATCGCATAATGTAGCTGCTGTTTCGCACTTTTACTAAGGTAAACATGCTTTCAATATGAGGCCAAGGGTGTTCCTCATGATCGTCTGTGTCTGCATTGCTGACGGTTTCTGACATTTTTGTTTTGCTACGAGCCTACGACTGTGTAAAGCTAAACCCATCCCGCCGTTGAGATTGAGTATGGTCACGTGACGACTGAGACTGCACAACCACGTTTGATTGGTGAAACACAGTCACGTGGTGGAGCTTTTAGCGGAAGTCTCGCTCTCTGTCAAAATAAAACATTAAAACGAGGCATATAACAATGTGTAGAATACCAGTGGTGAAAAGAAAAGTAACGAGCTCATTGTAGCCAAATGTAGCGGAGTAAGAGTACAGTTTCTTCTTCACAAATCTACTCGAGTACAAGTAAAAAGTATAGTGATTTAAAACTACTTCTAGAAGTATATTTTTTTCAAAAATGTACTCAAGTAAATGTAACGGAGTAAATGTAACTCGTTACTACCCACCTCTGGTCCTGCGATATGTGCGTGTCTGCACTGGTACGAACTGACTCCAGACAGAAGCCATATGATCGCAACATCAAGCAAAACACAGCAGGTCCAACACGTCATCTCATCTCAGGACGACGCACACAGACAATCTTGCATCTTGTAATAGTTCCAGCAGCCACCCAGAGAGGCTGAAAGGAGAAGTACGATTTATTCTCTTTCCAAAACCTAAAACAAAACCAGAAAAATGTAGCGGTGGATTGTTCCTAATGTGATGTCAGTTAGCTAACGCTAGCTAACTTCCTGCTGAATGTAACGTAATAAAGCTGTTCTGCTTTTCAATGATTGTAATAATGAACAGAGGCCGACCAGCTGGACAGGAACACTGCTGATCGTTCATATCGGTTTTGTCTCAATCGTCGGGGGATGCGCTGATTCACTTGTGCTGTGTGATCGGTAGGATTTAGCTTCTATCTTTCATTTTTTTCATGTCCGTTTGAGTCAGTCTGAGTCAGTCTGAGTCAGTTTGAGTCAGTCAGAGTCAGTTTGAGTCAGTCAGAGTCAGTCTGAGTCAGTCTGAGTCAGTTTGAGTCTGAGTCAGTCTGAGTCAGTCAGAGTCAGTCTGAGCCGGTTTGAGTCAGTCAGAGTCAGTTTGAGTCAGTCAGAGTCAGTTTGAGTCAGTCTGAGTCTGAGTCAGTCAGAGTCAGTCTGAGCCGGTTTGAGTCAGTCTGAGACAGTTTGAGTCAGTCTGAGTCTGAGTCAGTCAGAGTCAGTCTGAGCCGGTTTGAGTCAGTCTGAGACAGTTTGAGTCAGTCTGAGTCTGAGTCAGTCAGAGTCAGTTTGAGTCAGTCAGAGTCAGTCTGAGCTGGTTTGAGTCAGTCAGAGTCAGTCTCAGTTTGAGTCAGTCAGTCTCAGTCTGGGTCAGTCAGAGTCAGTCTGAGCCGGTTTGAGTCAGTCTGAGACAGTTTGAGTCAGTCTGAGTCTGAGTCAGTCTGAGTGAGTCTGAGTCAGTCAGAGTCAGTCTGAGCCGGTTTGAGTCAGTCTGAGACAGTTTGAGTCAGTCTGAGTCTGAGTCAGTCAGAGTCAGTTTGAGTCAGTCAGAGTCAGTCTGAGCTGGTTTGAGTCAGTCAGAGTCAGTTTGAGTCAGTCAGAGTCAGTCTGAGCTGGTTTGAGTCAGTCAGAGTCAGTCTCAGTTTGAGTCAGTCAGTCTCAGTCTGGGTCAGTCAGGGTCAGTCTGGGTCAGTCTGAGTCAGTCTGAGTCAGTCAGAGTCAGTTTGAGTCAGTTTGAGTCCGTCTGAGTCCGTCTGAGTCAGTCTGGGTCAGTCTGGGTCAGTCAGAGTCAGTCTGGGTCAGTCTGGGTCAGTCTGAGTCAGTCTGAGTCAGTCAGAGTCAGTCAGAGTCAGTCTGGGTCAGTTTGAGTCAGTCTGGGTCAGTTTGAGTCAGTCTGGGTCAGTCAGAGTCAGTCTGGGTCAGTCTGAGTCAGTCTGAGTCAGTCTGGGTCAGTTTGAGTCAGTCTGGGTCAGTTTGAGTCAGTCTGAGTCTGAGTCAGTCAGAGTCAGTCTGAGCCGGTTTGAGTCAGTCTGAGACAGTTTGAGTCAGTCTGAGTCTGAGTCAGTCAGAGTCAGTTTGAGTCAGAGTCAGTCTGAGCTGGTTTGAGTCAGTCAGAGTCAGTCTCAGTTTGAGTCAGTCAGTCTCAGTCTGGGTCAGTCAGAGTCAGTCTGAGCCGGTTTGAGTCAGTCTGAGACAGTTTGAGTCAGTCTGAGTCTGAGTCAGTCTGAGTGAGTCTGAGTCAGTCAGAGTCAGTCTGAGCCGGTTTGAGTCAGTCTGAGACAGTTTGAGTCAGTCTGAGTCTGAGTCAGTCAGAGTCAGTTTGAGTCAGTCAGAGTCAGTCTGAGCTGGTTTGAGTCAGTCAGAGTCAGTTTGAGTCAGTCAGAGTCAGTCTGAGCTGGTTTGAGTCAGTCAGAGTCAGTCTCAGTTTGAGTCAGTCAGTCTCAGTCTGGGTCAGTCAGGGTCAGTCTGGG
>JALXJV020000004.1:2752375-2773904 GCA_024633595.2 Lepomis macrochirus | reverse complement strand
ACTCAGACTCAGACTGACTCAAATGGACATGAAAAAAAATGAAAGATAGAAGCTAAATCCTAGCGATCACACAGCACAAGTGAACCAGCGCATCCCCCGACGATTGAGACAAAACCGATATGAACGATCAGCAGTGTTCCTGTCCGGCTGGTCGGCCTCTGTTCATTATTACAGTCATTGAAAAGCAGAACAGCTTTATTACGTTACATTCAGCAGGAAGTTAGCTAGCGTTAGCTAACTGACATTACATTAGGAACAATCCACCGCTACATTTTTCTGGTTTTGTTTTAGGTTTTGGAAAGATAATAAATCGTACTTCTCCTCTCAGCCTCTCTGGGTGGCTGCTGGAACTATTACAAGATGCTTCAGGATCAGCGTTTGACCAGATCTTTGAAAAATACAGCCAATAAAAGCTAGAAAACGACTCTTTTTTACATTAGAGTCAACGGAGCGCAGCCATGAAAGTGTCGGACTTCAGTTACAGCGAGTCCTATACTGCGCTGTGATTGGCCAGCTGTGTATTCGGGGTGTGGCTTAGCAAAGGGTCAATCGTCTGTGTGCGCCGCCCTGAGATGAGATGACGTGTTGGACCTGCTGTGTTTTGCTTGATGTTGCGATCATATGGCTTCTGTCTGGAGTCAGTTCGTACCAGAGCAGACACGCACATATCGCAGGACAAAGATTTATCTGCTCGGTTCTTTGCCAGCTCAGCTCAGAAGGCCGACTGGAATCCCAAAGTCTTGTGGGGGGATATAATTTTCACATTGAAAAATGAAAACAAATGAACTCTATTAATTTGTCTCTTTTTAATGGAGCTCATGAAGTAGGACGCCCTCTCTTTACTGATATATCACCACACTAGAAATATAATCTGTCTGTGATCCTCAGTTTGGTGTCATTAAGCATCTTTCTTTCTCAGAGTGCTTTTCATTTCATGACAATCAATAAAGCCTTAAATCACAGCAGTCTTCAGCTCAGCACTGCTGCAGAGAGGCGCCTGCAAATCATCAAGATGTTAAGAAATGTTGATGGGGAAGAAAATTACACGGAGGAGGTGGCAGGTAGTTCATTTTGGGATCTCAGCACTAAACCACTTAAAAACACGGGGTAATTTGCAGATAAATGAAAAAAAACCAGCCCATTTTGGGACAAAATGCATCAGATTTTATGGCTGCAGATTAAAAGACGGGGAAGTGGGTCAGTGATGAAGAAGACGAGGGGACATCTTCAAAGGACTATCACCCCGAAAACATTCCTGTGATCTTGGATAGTTCCCAGTCCAGGTCTTCCAAAGCTGAAAACGGGCCGTGGGCACGAGGCCCGTTCTTTTTGATTTGTTCTGGGGGGTTTTTTGAGGGAACACATCCTGTCACTGGTTCACTTCCAGTTAATGAAACGCCACTTTAATGGCACCAGTGAGACAAGAACCAGTTTACAGGAAAACAGAGGCAAGTGTGAGTAAGAAGAGAGAAATGACAAAGGCTTTGTTGGGGTGGACTTTTTATTTTTCACATAAAATAAAGAGCAGTGAGCTGGAGGAGCGGGGGGACTCTGCGGTCGGATAAACGTCTCGAGCAAACAATAATATCTGGCTTGTTGTAGAAACGCTGAAGAAAAACCCTGAAGTGTCCTTGTAATGAGCCCGCTGCATCCAGAGGCGATGCTCTAAAGCCACCGATCGATGGCAGAGTAGACGGGTCTGACAAGGTTGACTCGCTGAGGTTAAGACAATCAGAGCTTTCCTCCGTCTGCAGGCCAGAGCTCGCTGATCTTTACAGTGAAACAGGGACTTGTCCGCTCCGTCACTTCTCTGTTACTTGGATCGTTGTTTTCGCCTTTTTCTGTCAAAGAACTCGCATCAAAGTCACTTTTTTTTGACCCGCTTGCAGCACCGCCATCGTGAAACATCACGGCAGCAGGTCCTCTGTCTCTGCTCTGTTTTTTCGCTTTACAGTTTAGTTTTGTCTCTCGTCTTTTCATCAGCAGAGAAAGAATCTTATCATACTGTCTGCTGCCTTAATGTGATGAAGAATACACACTGCAAAAACTAAAATCTAAGATTAATTATCTTAACTGAAGGCAAAATATACTTTTTTTTGTCTGACAAGATATTTCTTCTTACCAGGTGGCTTCTATGTCAGAGAATTTCACTTGTTTCAGGTTTTCTTGGCCTTAAGTAGCGAGTGAAAAATTCTTGTTCTGTTGGCAGATAATTTTGCTTATTTTAAATAATTTCCCCCCAATTTTAATGTTTTTTTTTCCTTGTTTTTGAGAGCTTTTGCAGTGCAATCACCCATAAACCTCAATTAGATTGTCTCCTGACAGAAACCTGCCTGAGATGGTGATATTTTCTCTGTTTTTGTACATTTAGAAGAGAAACATTGCCCACATGTTGTGACGGACTGTACAAATGTTTAGGGATTTAAACTTCTGACATCAGAGCAACACTGTACTGTATGAATGTGAAGTCAACTCATTTTCACTTCCAGGCCGTCCACCTGCGGCTGGAGGTGCTGGCGTCTTTTGCAGTGTTCAAATCCCTGATTATGGAGGGTTTTAACGATGAATGTAAATGTTTCTAAGCTGGAAATCTGTTTGTCTCGTTGCGTGAAGATGTCGTCATGTACTGGCTTTATAATATTCTGTTACTGTCGCATCTGGAATGTCAGACTCCCTGTCCTGCGTCCTTTTTATCTCAGTGGATCTGCTCTCCTGGTTAAATAAAGATCATAAAATAAACACATTCCCATCAGCCTCAGCTGCACTTTGTGTTTACTTTAATGTTAGCATCGTTACGCGCTAAGCCAAGATGGCCAACGTAGTAAACATGCTTCTAGCATGTAGCTCACAGCACTGCTGTACCTCAGAGCAGCCTCTCAGAGCAGCTAGCACGCCTGCAGACTCTTAGTCTTATTTTCTTGCTTTTTGGACTTTCTGCTGAAAAATCAAACAGTGCTCTTCCTCTTCTGTGTTGCAACGATGCAACGTTTCACATCCTTGTGAGTCTTTGACCTGCTGTTTGCTGTAAACTGCTGTAAAAGGAGGACAGGTGCAAGAAAAATACAAGAAACACATATGTGATGATGAAGACCTGAACCAACAGTCAAATAATGACCTAAACCCAGGGACATGTCCTCAATAACAACAACAGAGCTGAGCCCTGCAATTTCTTTGGACTTCAGACGCTCTAAGAATATTCACAGACACAGTTAACATGTCAAGTCCATTTTATTTATGTAGCCCAATATCACAAATTTGCCTCAAGGGGCTTTACAGTCTGTGCAGCGAACGACTCCCTCAGTCCTCAGACCGTCGCTTCAGAAAAGGAGAGTATCCCCCAAAAGCCTTCTCATTTACATCTGCTACAGTTCTTTTGATTGCTATCATGCATTGGTCAGCCAGAGAAACAGAAGTGTATGTGGACCAAACTGTGGATCATTTTTCATTGCTTTCACACCATATCCATGAACTCTTTTGTAATTTATACTCCACCATCTGCAGAACATGTATCAAACGCCAACACCCCGAACAGAATGATGGCACACGCACTGCATTTCTGCAGCAACCAGACTGAAAGATGGAGACAATCTTAGCAGAATATTTACATAAACGTTGTGTTTCCGTCTGTGTGCGTGAAAAACTGTGCGTAGTGTTTTGAAACAGTTTTATTTAAAGCTGCAGTGACACTGAAACAATGAAAGGACACTGAAGCAAATTTCTGACTCAGTCTTTTTACCTATACTTTGTACAGTCAAAGTGTAAAACACTTATTCTGTGAAGAAATGACTGATTTATGTGAAGCATCTTTTAAAGGTTAAAGGTAAAAGCTCATACGGTGTGTATAAAGCTCCCTGTTGTTGCTGCTTTGCTGGAACGAGTTTATTTTGAGACATGTATGAAGTGTTTTGGTGGTTTGAGTGAGTTTCGGAGGTGAGATTAACCGTTCGGCCAAGATGCTTGTTGGTAATACAGACAGTAAGAAGAGAAGCTTTGAAGAAGTGGCTTCAGTTTTTGACAAAAAAAAAATATAAACATGCAGACATGTTTACGGGGAAGATCTGCGCTCCACCTCCACACCGTCTGTCTCCTTGTGTTAGGAACTTTTCCTTGGTGTGTTCCAGGAGGGTTTCTGTGAACGTTAACCATCAGAGTGCGTAGCATAAAGAAACGCTGGGATATTTGTGTTTTTCCCGCTCATGCACTTTATATCTCGCAGGATTCACTCGGTCAAAACTCTTTTTTTTTGCAGAGGGACATTAAGATATACCTTATCTAATCTAATCCTCTTTGCAGCATTTCATCTTTCCTGTGCTGCTTCACACTGTTTTCTGTGTGTGTGTTCAGCCTAAGAGGCTCAGAAGTGGCCAAGGTTGAACAACCTGCCGTCAGGCCTCTGAAACTGCTCACCCAGCTTAACCCGCGTCACAAAATGGTTCAGATGTCTGACGATTTCTGTGGTGATTATTTCTCTAAACACTGAAAGCTGTGTCGCTTTGTGCTGTTGCATTAGGAGGTCGTGTGCGTGACCTGGAGTTTTCCTCTCCAAGCAAACAAGACTCGAGAGTGGGAGTCAGACCTCCTGGTGTCACGTTGGGCTGTTACATCCTCATTGTTTGCGGTAAATCTTCCTTTTGCCGCGAAGCTAGACTTAAAAAAATTAAGCTTTATTATTACACCAAGTAAGGAAATGTTTTGTTTTGTTCATTTTTACATCTGACCTTTGCGTGAACAAATAAAGGAAGTGTAGCTCTCTTCACAACGACACAGACAGGTCGGTTCTTTGGAACGTTTATTGCTTCAGGCACGTCTGGTCTCTCTGATACATCCACGCTTTGTTCACGCTGTGAGAACTACATTCATAAACGAACACCACACCCCGAATACACAGCTATATCTATATCAATGCATTGTACAGTACATAGCTGAGCAAAGGAAAATACAAACAACACCTAGCTTTATAAAGACGATGTAGGAAAATACCTCGTTGGCCGCTTGTTATTAAATCCTTTTAAGTCCCTTGAAAGTCCATTTGACCGTCTGCAGTGACTTCAGACAGTCTCGCAGCCATCTGCTCCGCTGGAACCCAAAAACAGCGCGCCGGCTAAACCGACGTAGCGGTAACACAAACAGAGAACATTCTTCTTCTTCTTTGGGGTTTTATGGCGGATGGCGTCCAAAATGTTGCATTACCGCCACCTACTGAGTGAAATATTTCCCAGTGCAATATATTTACAGTTACTCACCAATGTTCTCCTCTTCCGTTGTCCGTTCTGTGTCTCAGACTCAGTGGTCTGAGATGATTTAAATCCTTCCCTCAGAGTTGTGTCTGTTTCTTCCCCTGATATGTTTGCAATGCCTAAGAACCACCTTGATCCTTTCTGACTTGCTCTTAATTTCCACAGCACAGTTAACCACCATAGCGATAAATGCGAGGAATCGCTTCTTGTCCGTGCAGACCACATCCTGATCCTCTCCCTTCTTTTGTTTGCTCTCGTTCATCCTTTCTTTCCAGGCTCTCGGTAGCTTCAGCGAATGTTAGACCCTCTTCTGCTCTGATTTTACTCACTTTTATTTGTTTTATTTTTTCCTGACATTGCGCTGACCCCGCACAGTAAATGCATTTAGCTTGTTCCTCTTCACACTCCTTTCTTTCACAGTTGTCCTTCCCACATCTCCTGCCTCCTCCACATACTGCTGCTACATGCCCATACTCCTGGCAACAGAAGCACCTTAATGGAGCTCTTTCATAAGGCCTCGCCCTGTAACATATGTAGTCTAGATAGACCCTCTCAGGCGAATCTCCCACAAAAGTCCGGCACACTGAGTTGCTTTCCTCCCTTTCTCCTTGGTGGAATCTTCTCAGTTTTCTCGCCTCACAGACATTGTCAATGTTCCAAACATCCTCGTCTTCCACTGACAGCCGTACGCCGTTTATTACTCCTTTCTTTTTGTTTTTTCCCGAGTGGGAAACATTTCAAACAGCTGAAATCTTTATACGTTTTAATCCTCAGCGCTTGCTCCCTCTGACGCCTTGAAACACAGTCAGTGACGAACATCACGCTCCTTGTTGATGGACCGAACATCTCCGAGTTTATCTCCAACAAACTCTCCAACCTCGTGCGAGTCCTTGAAGATCCCGTTTGTTCTTGTCACTGCTTTCATTCCTACATGAAACCTCTCATCTGTTCTTCTTGCCCGGCTGCCATCTCTTGAATCACTGTCCTTCTTCCTTTTCCTATTCACAGCTCCTCTTGTCTTCTTCGTTCTCTACACTCTCCTCTGACTCCATTTTCGCCAACAGAGAACATTAGTTTCGGGACAAAATGTAAATAAAATGGACTAAATACACTGTTGACTTCGTCCTATTCAGCTGCCTATTTTACCCTTTAGCTCTTAAACATGCATTATATTTCTTAACTTTATATTAAATTAATTTATTTATTACGTCAAATTATAACAGCGGTAATGAACTGTGCATCATGAAAACACAAGTATTTATGCAACAACACTTACAGGAACGTTTAAATGGAGAACCTGCTAACATGTAAAGCTCTCTGGATGGCTTATGGCTTTAATTTGAAATAACTGGCGTCGTTAACTTCCTTTTGTCAGGCAAATAAATGTTGACTATCTTGACCCTGTAGAGGTCAAACTCTCTCTTCAATAAAATGTTTTAAACTTGAAATGGACTTGTTGAGATTTGGGAGGTGGGAAACGGACACCTCTCTACAAAAATGTGTAAATGTCGCGGCAACACAGACCGCAGGAACTGCGATTGGTCAGCTCGGTAGCGTCGCATTTCCTCCTACGCGTTTCTTCTTCTGCCTCAACCGGTTGGAGGTTCGTACAGTCCATCTCCCCCGACGCCTTGTCTCGTTTCTGCGTTTGAGTCATTTCACTGAAAATAACTCCAGAAGAAGAAGCTCAACACTGTGTAGCGTTCTGGTGGTGTAACTGCAGAGCGATGCAGACACTAATGCACAAGTATAAACGGTCAGGACGGCACGTGGAGGCGTAGACTCGATGCAGAATTAGAAACTGGCCTTTCTCAGCTGCTAAAGAGAACCAGAGATCTGCAGGACCCCAAGAACAACATCAGGGTTAAAGTGAACATGCAGAGCATTAATTACAACCTGCAGCATGAACTATATCTGGATATTACATCTGCCTTCCAATGAACTCTCCAGGTATTTTGTTTTCCAGAATATTTATGGAAAGCAGTTGTTTATTCATTTATCATTCTGGACTCAGTGGAGGTATTATTGAACTAGATGTTAATTTGTACAGTAATTAAAGTCCGACTCACCAACTCGTGGGTTTCCCCAGAGCCACCTGAGAGAATCTGGAATTGATGGATGTGAAGTAGAAAACCAGTCTCTTGGAGAGATTCCCTCTCGCTTTACTTTGTTTACTGCATTTTCTTCGTGTGCTTTTGCATTGGGTTTCATCACTGTGTTTGATCTTTCAATATCTTTTATCACTTAAACTACTTCAAAATAAACTACTGTATTCTTTTTCCAAAACCAGCTCTCAGATCTTCAGACGCAGGACTGCAATTATATTTATATATATATATATATATATATATATAAAAATTTTTGTATAATCATTTAACATGCTTAAAATGCCCCCCCATGAATAAAAAGTCCATCAAAAGGATGAAACCCACCACCTGAGCCCTTGACCCCTTTCCTACAGCTCTAGTCAAAGCACCCCTGCCCTAAGTCCTCTGATTACCCCCTGTAATAAAACACTCCCTCCAGTCTGGTAAAGTTCCATCTGTCCTTAAAACTGCTATAATCAGACCACTTCTTAAAAACCCCACCCTTGATCCAGATGCACTTACAAACTACAGGCCCATTTCCAATCTCCCTTTCCTCTCCAAAGTACTGGAAAAGTTGTTGCCATGCCATCTCAAACATGACAGTTTTTTGAAAAATTCCAGTCTGGTTTCCGCTCTGCTCACAGCACAGAAACAGCCCTGGTTAGAGTCCCAAATGACCTACGAGTGGCAGCTGATGCTGGCTCACCTTCCCACCTCATAATCCTCGATCCGTCTGCTGCTTTCGACACCGTGGATCATGACATACTTCTAAACCGGCTACACCAAACCACCGGACTCACTGACGCTGCTCTTAACTGGTTTACATCGTACCTCACTGACAGGACAGAGTACATTTCACTTGGTAGCGCCCCTGCGGAGTCCCCCAGGGGTCAGTTCTTGGCCCCAATCTCTTCATCATCTACATCCTCCCCCTCGGCTACGTCATCAGACGCCATGGAGTCTCATTTCACTGTTATGCTGATGACACACAACTGTCCATGAAATCTGACCCACACCTCACTGCAGCTTCACCAACATCATCATCACGTCTTCAACACTCACCGCCCGTCTGGAGGAGATAAAGGTGTGGATGAAACGCAACTTCCTCCAGTTCAGCAGCTCCAAAATCGAGGCAATTCTTGTTGGCACCTCAAATCAAGTCCAGTCATCCTCCATAACCGGTAAAACTATCTCTGGCCAAGACATTACCCTCTCAACAACAGTCACCAATCTTGGTGTGAGATTTTATCCACAGCTCATCTTTGAAGCCCAAATCAAAATCCTCTGCAAGATCTCTTTCTCTCATCTCAGAAACATTGCAAAGCTCCACTCACCTTAGCTGATGCTGAAAAACTGGTCCACGCCTTTGTCTCCTCCAGACTGGATTACTTTATTAAAAGTTCACCCCGAGTGATTTTGAATATCCTTATATTTTAAAATGGCAGGAAAGCTTTTAAATTCTTCATTTTATTCAGGGGTCTTGGGGCCGCTCAGACCCCCAGCCGATTTTACCCCAGTGTTGAATGAATGATTAGGGGCTCGCTGACACTACTTCCCCTTACTTCAGTTTTGTGTTAATTGGATCCATGGATGGCTTACGGCTTTAATTTAAAATGATTTGAAATTGTTTTCACATTTTGGCACCTTAAGATGTGTCGTCTTCTTCTACTTTCACCGTGACAAATATCGCCTCCCTCCCTCCCCTCCGCCTCCTGCTTTCATTCTCTCAAGGTTATCCTGTGATGCTCAAAGGGTAAAGCAGCACAGCTTTGTCAGTTGCACGTTTCTTACGTAAGAGCGACACCTCAGTGGTGCTCTTATGTAAGAAACATATCATGGACCGGGCCGAATTCATTTCCTCTCCCTCCCCCGTCTCAGAGGTGCTTTACCCAGCAGGGGAGGCAGGTTAAAAGAAAACGAAGAGGGAGGGGATGCAGAGCGAGAGTCTCCCAGAGCAGGAGAATATCCTGGATTAAAGAACAAGTTGTTATCATGGAGAAACCAGACAGATGGCACTGACAACTGGCAGACAGACACACGGACTTAAGGAGAGAAAGGAATGAAGAAGGAATAAAAGAAGGAGGGAAGGAGACAGCAAAGAGTGAGACAGGCAGCCAGAGTGACAGAGTGAACGCCAGGGGTATGGGTCTCAGAGATAAAACCCCACTGGATATTGCTACTTGGACGGGTAGAAAGGCTTTCTCACCCCCTTCCCCCCCGCCTCCTCTAAGCCCCTGCAGCTACTTGCCTGTGCAGACCATCTGGGAGAAAGGGGATTGTTTCTGCAGAGGGACCCTCGATGCCAGCCTCCTACGCCGACTGATCTGGAGGCTTTGGAAAGCCCTACTCCCCCTGCTTCAAACGCATAAACAGAATGGATGAATGTTTGCCATTGTACTGGAGTGTTAAAGAGCTGGAGTGATAGCAACACAGGGATCGAGAGGAAAGACTGAGACAGTGAGTGACGGGTGCAGTGAGACTCTCTGCTCTGTGTCAGGATGTAAATGTGCATTTATAACATGTGCTCGCCCGTTTATTGGTGTTGAACCAAATATCACATGATGCTGGATCTGAATTTGGTTTTCTAACATTTGGTTTTTTGCTTTGATAATAATAATATAATCAAACAGAAGATGTCTGTTTCTATTCAATCTAGCTTTATTGGCATGAATGTAAAAACGACATTATTGCCATATAAGCTACAAATAAATTGCAAAAGAACAATTCAATTTAAACAGTTTATTAAAGTAAATAAAAAAGTGTGTTTGTGTCTTTGTTAAAAAATAATAGATATATAAAAAATATGTTAAAAATAAATAAAACAGTAAAAGTGTGTCTTTGTTAAAAAATAATAGATATATAAAAAATATGTTAAAAATAAATAAAACAGTAAAAGAGAGAGAGTGTGTGTTACAAAAATAATAGATATAGAATCTTTAAAAATAGAATTTTTAACTGTTTTATAACTAATAATTATTTTCATTATGGGTTTTTTTGCCATGCTAGATCATTGCTAACGTTAGCTAACGTTACTGCTATGTAAGTTACCATGCTAGATCGTTGCTAACGTTAGCTACGTTATGTTAAGTTACCATGCTACATCTTTTCTAACGTTAACTACGCTACGTATGTTACCATGCTACATCGCTTCTAACATTAGCTATGTTCCGTAAGTTACCATGCTAAATTGTTGCTAACATTAGCTATGTTACGTAAGTTATCATGTTACGTCATTGCTAACGCTAGCTGCGTTACGCTACGTAAGTTACCATGCTACATCGCTTCTAACGTTAGCTACGTTACATTATGTTACCATGCTACATCGTTTCTAATATTAGCTACGTTACGTATGTTACCATGCTACATCGTTTCTAACATTAGCTATGTTGCGTAAGTTACCATGCTAAATTGTTGCTAACATTAGCTATGTTACATAAGTTATGTTACGTCATTGCTAGCGTTAGCTGCGTTACGTTACGTAAGTTACCATGCTACATCGCTTCTAACGTTAGCTACGCTACGTATGTTACCATGCTACATCGTTTCTAACATTAGCTACGTTACGTAAATTACCATGCTAAATTGTTGCTAACATTAGCTATGTTACATAAGTTATCATGTTACGTCATTGCTAACGTTAGCTACGTTACGTTATGTAAGTTACCATGCTAGATCGTTGCTAACATTAGTTACGTTACATTATGTAAGTTACCATGCTAGATGTTGATAACATTAGCCTCGTTACATTATGTAAGTTACCATGCTAGATGCGTTGCTAACATAAGCTATGTTAGCGTTATGTAAATTACCATGTGTATATATACACACACGCCATTCTGTGATATTGCGTTGGTTCAGAGGTGAAATGAAACGTTCTGGGATATCGTCTGATGCTACTGATAAAGCCAGCGCTGCCTCACCTGTGTTTAAATCACATTTTATTCATTTTAAAGAAACATTGCCAGAGTTGGACCCTACCTCGCCTTGGAAAGATGCCAAAACGTTGTTGCATGCTTTTTGTTTTTTCACAACTGGACTACTTTAATACACTCTTAACTGGTCTAACCAAAAAAATATATTAATAGGCCGCAGCTACAATTGTTTTTAAAGCACTTCATGGTTCAGCACCTTCTTAACTCTCCGACCTTTTTACCTGATTATTCTCAGGTCGTCTGTAGCTGCTTAACGCACCAAGAACCAACAGTAAAAAGTTTAGTGAAGCAGCGTTCTGCTTTTCGCACCGATGGATTGGAACAAACAACAAACTACCTCTGTAGATAGTGTTAATAAGCAATTCAGATCTACTGTTATGCTTTTGTTTTTAACTGATTAAACACACTTCTGTTTATGTGTTTTGTTATTTTAAACCCGTCTGCTACCTTTTTCCAGTTTTAACCCCTGTGTTTTTTATGCATGTGGCGCATGCTGCTGTATTGTATGCTTTATTTATTAGCACTTTCAGCTGCATTTTATGTATTAAAAGGTGCTTCACGAATAAAGATTACTTGTAAAATGTTAGAGGTTAGATTTATCAACCCCTGCTGTCCCTTTAAAACTCTCATAGACGCCTTGATAGTAGCCGGGCAGCTTCGGCACGTCTCACTTTTCCTTTTGTTGCTGTGATCTTTTACAAACTGTGTCTCCTCTCTGACCACGGTTGCACGAGTTCAATTCAGGTCTGAAAAGCTGAAAAACAGTTTGTTTCCCTGCAGATTCGACCCGCTGGCACCTGGACACTGCAGGCTGCTCTTGAATGCAGCATTTTTGGCTGCAGGTGATTTCCAGACTGCCAACTTTTCATTACGCACATGGATTATTGTAAAAACTGACCTTTCTCTCCGTCTGAATCGGTTAGCTGATATTTGGTGTGTAACGTTTGTATTTTGTGCCAAAACATAATTAAATTGAAGCGACTTGGGGGAAGCAGAAAAGATAAGAGGAGTCTTGGGATTAGGCTACAAATCAGAAATTCTGAGAATTATAAAGTGTGTGATTATCAGATCTATTACTTAAGTAAAATATTCAGATACTGTCACTTTAAAAGTTCTGCACTGAATACTGTTACTTGAGAAAGTATACTGCATGGAAAATGTTACTTAGAAGTAAACAAGCAACTTAGTACATTTACTCAGGCACAGTTTGAGGCACTTGTACTTGAGTATTTTCTTTTCATGCCACTTTCTACTCCACCACATCTCGAAGGGAGATTTTTTACTTCACTACATTTATCTGACAGCTTCAGTTACTTCACAAAGTCAGATTTTTATACACAAAACACATGAAGAGGTTATAAAATCTGATGTTTTGTTATAAATTAAACTCCAACAGTTCAGACAAGTACAGCTGAAACGATTAGTCACCTGACAGAAATTGAATTGGCAACTGTTTTGTCAGTTTGCGTGTAAAAACATTTCATGGTTCCTGCTTCTCAAATTATTGTGAAATATTTTTGTGAGGGTTAGTCTTAAATTTATGTAGTATGAAGTAAAAATTACAATAACTCCCTCTGAGAGGTGGTGGAGCAGACGTAGAAAGTGAAAATACTCAAGTACAAGTACCTCGTATTTGTACTTAGTTCTTGAGTAAATGTACTTAGTTACTGTTCACCACTGGAATCTAAATGAGTGGTGGATCCGTGTGGAAAGTGTAAATCTACTCTGCTCATGGATTATTATCCTTCTATCTGTGTTATTCTCTTGACCTGATTTACCTTCAGGGCGTTTCAGTACAGATGCAGCGTAGTGCAGTGGATCATCAGGTAATTTCTCTTGTTCAGCAGTGAAAATGAAACGTTCTGGTTTATCGTCACAAGGCCGCAGAGAAATAACACACCTGAGGTGTGCTGTGTCTCCCTGATACCAGGCCTGCACACCTGCATCTCATCATGAGGGGGAGGCTGTGCCTGGTGGGGATGAGCATATATCATAAATATATAGAGGTGTGTGGAGACGAGGCGATGAGCTTAGTGGAGGAGAAGCCTTTTTACATATTTACAGATCACCATCTCACCTGCTGTGTGATGGAGGTTATATACATGGAGTTAGCCTGCCCTCTGCTGCACACTGATTTTAATAACGTGTCTGCAGCAGCCGGCTGGTTACAAAGCAGGGCCGGTGTAATGGGGAAACATTTAAAATATCTCTGACTTTTTATGAGCCTCTACCAAACTGTTGAGATGTCCATTTAAGCAAAAGTCATAGATTTTTCACTACAAACAAAGGCTTTAAAAAAAAGAAGAAGAGATGAATAAATGGTCATATAAAAACAGTAGACAGTCATATAATATCTGTGCAGACCTACATGAAACCTAAAGCAGCAGCAAAACACAGATGAGCAGGTTTCCTTTTCAGATTCTTTCTTTCCTGTCCTCAACGGAGGAGTTTTCACAGACTGTGCAACATTCAACACACATAATACGCACATACTGCACTAAATAAACACAGCAGAGGCTCTTCAAGCGCAGGGCACGAAACTTTTACTCTACCTTTTTGTAGGGAAGCTGAAGCAGGAGATGAGAAGGAGGCCGGGGTTTGGAATTATGGTATTTGCTTTTTGCAAGTTTGACCGATTATTTTAGAGAAAGTTTTTAAGGAGCTTGTTTCTGCTGGTGAGAGAGAGGTTTGACTGCGAGAGTGCTGAGTTTACGTTTGACCAGGAGTCTTTGTTGGCAGCGTCTGGGGTGTCTCTTCTTTAGGTTTTTCTACAAACCATCTCCGACAAGTATTCGAACACACAACACTGTTGTTTTCTGCTCGTGAGGATCTGGACTCTGGCTTTAGGCAGACGTGTCTCTGCTCCCAGTGATCAGAGTCAAGTGGCTAATGTCCCATATATTACTGACCTGTGGCGAACACACACGTTTACAGTTTTGATTAATTTAGTTTTTTATTTAAACACACACACACACACACACACACACACACGCTACTGCTGGTTACTGTTTTGTTTTATTTTATTATATTTGAGGAACAGTATGAATTGTATTGTTATTTTGTATTATCCTTGAATCTCAGGCAATACTGTTCTTTTTACATTCATGCTCTCTACATCTCCCGAGCATCAGTGATATCAGTGAGGTGCCTATGCAGAGCCCAAAGGATACTAAAAGACAGCACCCAGCCACCCTGCTGCATGCTGGGAAGAGATATAGCAGGATCTGGTGTCGAACCACCAGACTACAGAGCAGCCCCCCCACCCCCACCCCACCAAAGATATCAGACTCTTAAACTCTGATTCATCCTCAGCGCCGCTCCACTGATCAGTTTATTTCCGTTTATCATTTTTCATAATTAATGTTTACTGTCCGCTATGTAGCAGAAGCGAGTTACAAAACACAACTTGACTCTTTAACTTGTTATATTGTGACAATAAACCTTCGTGCCAATAAAGCAAATAGAAATTGAATTGAGTGCCGCTGTCCCTTTAAGATTCTCGCCGTCGCCTTGGAAACAATCCGGAAGTAGCGGCGCAGCGTTAGCACATAAACATTGTTAGCATGTCGACTTGAAGCTTTTCAGTTTCACGTTTCCTTTTGTTGCTGTTTTACAAACTGCGTCTCGTCTCTGGCCGGAAGGTGAGATCTGAACCGGCACAGCGTCACTTTGTGGGTTTGTTAAAGCCTTTATTTCACCAGGAAGGCCGACTCACCTGGCGGCTGTTAGCCGGTGTCTGCGCTGTTAGCTTCGCCGCTAACGTTATTACGGTAACTTGGTCTGATCGCAGTTTGTCTCTCACAGCTGATTCATGTGTTTCACACTGTCAGCCCTGAGCGTTGATGTTCGGTTAAACCTCTTGTGTCTCTGCCGCCTCCTGAAACGTCGCTGTCCGTGGTGCTAAAGAGAGAAGCCAGGTCAGCCGGCTGCGGAGCGGAGACCAGCAAACCTAAAGAACAAAGGCCTCACAGATCTGAAGCTACACGTCTCTGGGACAACCCGGTCCAGGTCTGACAGGTCCGGGCGTGTAGCGGTGTTTGACCTTCATTTAACTTTAGTCTCTTTAGCTGCTGAATCAGAAGCGAACGTGTGGTTTCATCTCTGATCTGCTGCAGCCTTGTTTTAACAGAGTTACGAGTGTAGAACAGAACTGAGAGCATAACGACACCTTCAGTGGTTAAAGACGCCCTACAGACTTGTTTTAGGACATTAAGACAAAGTGCTATTTGACAAAAGCCTGTGTCTGATCCACTATTTCTTTTTTTATCTATCTATAAATAAAAGACACACTGACATATAGATTATTACAAAAATGTATATTCTGGACACACAGGCTGTTTGCTACTTAACTGACCATCCTCGGTGTCTGTGACACATTGATTTATCGATTAATCGAACTATTGAATTGGTCTTTGATTCCAGCTTCTTATACGTGAATATTTTCTTTGCTCCTCAATGACAGTAAACTGAATTTCTCTGTGGACAGAACAAGATATTTCAGGACATCATATTAAGAGTTGGGAAACCCTGATCGATATTTTAATTTTTATAGACCAAACAACGAATCGCTTACTCGAGAAAATAATTGACAGATTCATCTACAATGAAAATAATCGTTGGAGCCTCGGAATTTAGTTTTGTCCAAAGCGAGGATGTGTGAAACATTGAAATGTTTGAAGCAATTGTGCCAGAACTGTGTCCAGGCTTCGAAACACTCCAACACCCGTCTGACATCTGCTGGTCACTTTTGATATAAATTGCTATATAAAGGCTATCAGAGGTCGCGTGGCTCTGGAGCAACTGGTGGCTAAAGGTGCTTTAATGCCGGTTTCAGACCAAACGCGATTTTTTTTTGCCTCGCAGCGCTTTCCTCGCGCGAGTACATTCGCTGCAAGTGTTCACACACAACGCGAGAAGGCGATTTTAACGCGATGAGGTGAATAAACACAACTCGCCATTATAACTGTATGAAACCAAAGGAAACATTTTGCTGTGATTAAATATCAATAAACGGATCAAACTGATGCCGAAATAACCACAACATGATGCAGATTTGTTAAACATTTGAATTCATGCTTTGTCAGGTCTGTCAGCAAGACAGCAGGACAACAACTTCTAAAATGTTTGTTTTCTGAATGGAGTTCGGATCGATCAGGGCTGTGCTATGCTAACTTGGTCACAGTAAAGTACAACGACAGCTGGAATAAAGTTACAGACACATGTTTTCTGAACTCACCAGGTAGTTCAGCCTCCTCGCTTTCTTTTCTCCAAGTAACGTCCAGCTTTGTCCGGTTTTATATAAATATGAAGTCGTAGTCCGACAGAGCTAACGACGCTAACAACAACACTGGAACCGGATGTGCACGAAGCTGCTGAGAAGCTCCAGTGAAGATAAATCTACGTTGAAATCCCAAAAACTAAAGTAAAAAGCAAATTTAATAAAAACAGTTTACTCCTCCCTCCTCCCGCGAGCAAAGTCCAGTCCGATTACGGGTGTTTTTTTTATCCGAAGCTGCAGCGCTGCTCCCTGCTCCTCTCCCCCAAGTTTAGCAGCTCTCAGCCGGCCTGCAGATTTTCAATCCCCCGCTCTGCCCGGCCCTCTGCACACAACGCTCTGAAGCCTCGGTGACGTACGGACAATCTCAACGCTGATAGGCTATCGCGACTCAGCGTCATGCGAATTCCTCGCTTGAGTTGAAAATATTCAACTCACGCGCGTCTCCGGCCCCGCCCCCTTCGCGCTGATTCGCGCCGCCCGACAGGAAATCGCGGCTCTACGCGTCTTTGCATTGACTGAAAGCACCACAAGAGTCTTGCTCAAGGACACATTAATATGTGTCATAGTGGGAATTGAACTCACGTCTCTTACACCAAAGGAATGTGTCTTATCCACTGTTCCATTGCCACACTGAATTCATATTTTTGAATCAGAATGCTTTATTGATCCCAGAGGGCAAATTCTTTGTTACAGATCGCAAAGCAAAAAAGGAAACAATATTTGAAGTTAGTGAGCAGAGAATATGATACTGTGCATATCTACAGTATTATACAGTAGCTTATTAACAGAGCTGAAATAATAAATAGCAGGAAAGATAAAGGCCCTAGTGTTAATTATAAATAATAACCAGCGCTCATTATTATTCATTCAGTTACTTTTATTAAAAATCCATAACTGAGTAAAGTTGAAGATTTTTACATGAATGATAAATTAAAAATGGAACAATGTCTTACATTTGTTAAAAGTCAAGAATTTTATTCAGAAATATTCTGCTGTTTTGGGGCTGAGTTGTTTTTTTTTTCTTCTCATAAATGACCTCCCAACATTGGTAAAAATATTAAGTTTTTTTTTTTGCCATATACAGGTGTGGATACACAGCACCTGCCACTAAATCAAAGGATCCTTGGAATAAAAGCGTCATAAATTCAGTGGCATCAGCAGTTGCACTG
Source organism: Lepomis macrochirus (assembly GCA_024633595.2). Lineage (NCBI taxonomy): Eukaryota > Metazoa > Chordata > Actinopteri > Centrarchiformes > Centrarchidae > Lepomis > Lepomis macrochirus. Next base: position 2,756,201 of record JALXJV020000004.1, on the reverse strand, counting down.
TGAATGATACGAGTTCCCACACCAGAGATCGGGATCTCTTACATGGATTCTCCGTCCTAATCTAAACTATTATCTATCTATAAAGGTTACACACCTAGACGCGCTACGGATCGTTTAAATACGACCCTACGACCTTGATAAGTAGCAGGAGTTGTGTTCCCTTCAGGAACAGGTTTCAGGAGGACAGCCTGTTGCAGCAGGTGCTGACCACTTGAACAAATCTTTTCTCAGTTAAGCTTGTAATTTATATTCAGTGTTTCATTTGTTTTCAGAAGATGAGCGGCGACACCGATACCTTCAAGCCTGTGACCTGCACCATCAAACCTCCGGTCTACCTGCAGATCGGAGACGTCAAAACAGACGCGGCTCACTCCGGAGTTTGCGTTGTGGACGTCACCCTCCGCATCTGGACAGCCTGTCAATGTAAGCTACCGTTCACCCACAGCGAGCTGCTGATTTAATGCACAGACGCAGTGATAGCCGTGCCGACCACCAAAATGATTTATCTTCTGTTATCTTCTGATATTAGCTGGTGCTTTAAATATGGATTAATTTAAACAGCTGAATGTGGATTAACAAATGTCCAGGTGGAAACAGGCGCAGGTGACCTGTCTGCTGATGAGGTTTCATTTTCTGATTACACAGTTGTTCTTCTGCTTTTCTTCAAACTAAGCCCTGATGTCCACGAGCACGTGGCTGCAGCTTGTTGTTTTTTGTAGTACAGGCTGAGGAAAACAGCAGCTCGTGATGAAGAATTTGTATTGAAATCTTTTGATCTGTTTCTCAGGAACACAAACCGTGCTTGCATTAAAACAAAAGATAATTTGTGAGGCTTACATTTGAGAACAACAACAGGAAACTAAGATCTGCAAGTGACGATAAATAGCTCGTAGCTCGTTCCACCATCGCGGTGTCACAGGTGAGAACAGGGACTGAGGTCGCTTTGTGTGAAGGGCTGGCAGAGCCAGGAGGCTTGTATGATGGAGTTCAGGTAGATGGTGCAGACCCTGTAGTCATTAGAGACCAGGAGCCGTGTTACAGAAACTTCCTGTCTTCAGTCTGAAGAGTCTCGATAGGATTTTTCTCAATTTGGTATCACAGAAGCAAATCCTAACGAACTTTAGGAATCCTGTCTTATCTCAGGTTTGGAAATCCTAAACACTCGATCCAACATCGGTTATCAACTTTTATGTCTGTTACCTAGCAACCGATGACTCTTTTCTCAACTCGCCGAGCTAAACTGATTTTAATCGCTGTTTTTTTTTTTAATGAAACAAACTGAAAATGGAGCAGAAACAACATGTATCACTGAACTTCAGGTCAGGTGACTCAGAGCTGTTGGTGACCTCCGTCCAGAAATCCAAATCCACATAACGCTTAACTCTGAGATTACAGATAGAGAGCGGGCTGAAACAGCGGGCACGAAGAGAAAGGCAGCTGTTGTGTCCACCGAGCAGAGGAAAGCCGCTGGTCGCTCCTCACTGACGCCGGCAGAAAGTCGGAGCTCTTCTCGGGAAAGGCTGATAAAGGCTGCGAGCTGACGTCATCATGTTTTTAATGACCTCCTCCTATCAGAGAGCTGCATCAGGATCCTTTTGTTCCATCAAGCCTTTACATTAAGGGCCTATAATGAGACTTTATCCAGCGTCACATCGCCGACAGCCTTTCTGCTAACGAGGGTTTGGTCCTCAGACACATCGGGAGAATCAGTTAAGTTGGGCCTGTTGACATTTTGTTCATTTTGTAAAAGCGATTAAAGCAGTTATTAAACACCAGCTGGTGGAAAAGTAAAAGTTAGGACAGCTCAACAGTTCTGCTGAAGTTAGGAGAGTTTATTTATCTAAAGTTAGGAAAGGAACACTGACTTAGGAACTGTTCATCTGTAACGGCCTTTTTCCTAAATTAGTTCCTAACCCTTGTTACCATGGTTACCAAGCAGTTAGGATAGGATCTGCCGGTTAGGAAGTTTCTGTAATACGGCCCCTGGATTTGATTCTGGAGGCCCCGGGAAGACTCTGTAATACCTTAACGAGAACATATAACTCGTGTGTCACTAGAAGTAAATGTACTATAGTAAGAGAGTGAACATCACTGAAGGAACAGGGGTTTTCTCTTCACAGTTTGATTTTCAATAAAGTTTTAAAGCATCATTTTCCCCTCAACCTTAATTTTATTCCGCGTCCATGTTCCTGGTGTCTCCCAGCGGCAGAACACACACACACACACACACACACACACACACACACACACACAGAGTACATACATACAAAACAGTTGTTTAAATATTAAGCTTTATTTCTGTCTTGAGAGAGACTTCAAACATTTTGGGCACTGACCTACTTTTTTAGCATTTAGTCCTAATTAAAACTCATTTTTAATGCAGAGCGGCTGCTCGTTAGCTCGGAGCTTCAAAGGCGTCTGCCTGGAGCGAGTTTCTGCACGAAGGAATAATCTCCACCACCGAGCGTTTTGATGCTACTGTCTTTAGGTTTAAATGTTAATACTGTGATTTGGCAGACTCAGTGTTTCTTAAAGAACAGGTTGGGACCCTTTATGGATTAGAGGCATCTTTTCTGGGCACCAGTATGGTTCAATGAGTCTGATTTTTTGTGCTAAAATTTATTTTCAAGTTTAATTTCACCCACCAGGGCACCAGAGAAGGTATTTATACTGGCAGCCCTGTAATATAATCTAATTATAAATTGGGTCTGAAGCTAAAAAGCTCAACAAACTCATATAATAAATGTAGATTCATTCTGAATGACTCTGTCCGCCCACTTAAATCAGATCCTCATATCATTCTGCACCGCGGTTTTTATAATCCGCATCACTGTCTGTCTTTCAGATTGAGGAAATCACCTTCAAGAACTACTACACAGCCTATGTGACTGTGCGTTTGTTGCGGAGGGGCCCCGGGCAGGAGGCCCCCGCTAAGTGGTGCACTGCTCTGAGAGACCTGCCTCTGATGGACAACCCCCACACTGAGGGAGGCTCCCAAGACTACTGCTCCATCCACAGGACACAGGTGGGCTGGAGCACGTGTGCATACGGTACGCCACCTACAAGCCTGGAGGCTCCTGTGGTGAAAAAACACCTGCGGCAGTCGTGCGTCGTTAGTTCACCAGGGGAGCGGTTCACGTTTGAATCTCCAGGCAGAGAACAGCTCTGTGTTCAAAACATGGGGCCAAGTTGGTGGTGGTTTCAGGGACCAGTGTGACATGAAACCAAGCAGGATCCTCCGGGTCTGAAATGTGAAGCCTTAAAGCTGCTTTCTCTCCAGCAGCCAGCAGGGGGCGACTCCACCAGCTGCAGAAAGAAGTGTGAGAATATAGCGCTAGAAATATATATATAACCGCTTAGCTGCTCGAGATGACGGCGGCTGACTTTCGCCGACTTTATAGCCTAACGTGAGCTGCAGGTGGCTGCAGGGCCGGGGTATAAAAACGGCGCCGTCAAGTCGGACACATTCTACCTGCAGCAGCTCACTGTGAGCTCAGATCAATGACTGATCTCGCGGAATTTGCAAAGAAAAATCCCGCGAGACCGGGCAGAAGTGAGGTTCCAACTTGCTGCAGTTGGGGAAAAGCAACTGCAACCGCCGCACTCGGCGCCTGCAGCCTCCTTGCTCCCGCCAGGTTTAAATGTCATGTGACGTGGTGACGTTTTGCAGCGCCGGCTAAAGTCGGACACGCATTTCTAACCAGCATGCCTTATTTCAAGTCCAGCATGCATCACGTTAAATCAAACGCACCTATTGTTTCTCCTTCTCAGCTGATTTATTCCCCCAGTAAACACTTTCCTGATGAGTTTATGGTCTCAGTCGCTA
>JALXJV020000004.1:2736474-2751875 GCA_024633595.2 Lepomis macrochirus | reverse complement strand
GGAATTACTTTTATTGTAATTGAAATAATAAGTTAGTTTTTTTCCCCTGACCATGAAAGTCTGGGTGGAGTTTGGGTTTGCAGGCTCAAAATGACAAAACACACTATAACAGAAATATACAGATAAGTCAACAATAACTGTACACAGAACAGCTGAAGATACAAACCATTTACAAACAGGTCTTTCTGCGTCGCTACACTTCATGAAAAGCTTCTCCTGCAGTTCACCTGAAGGCAGCAGGACTGTCTCTGTTACCTCTACCTGTCCACCAGGGGCGAGTTCAGCGCAGACAAAGCGTTCTTTTCAGCGGAAACAGCGTTTCCCTGAACACCCTGCTGTGAACACAAGGCCTTGAATTTTCCTGCCTTTTAACACTGTTGTGTTTGCAAATTCGTGGCAGCTCGTTGGGTAACACCTGAGACACGCCCACCAAACTGTTGCAAATCGGTTGCAAAACATTTTGAGATCGAACTCTCCCCAGGTTCCCTCTGACTTTCCCACCAGTCCCAGTCAGCTGACCTTCCCGCCCATTTACATTACATTTATTCATTTTAGCTGGCGGCTTCAGGTTTCTTCAACTTTCACTCAGGAGCAAAAATCAGCCTTTAAACTCGCGGGAAATAAAGAATTTGATTCTTATGCATTGATAATTATCGAAAGATATGAAACTTTTGATGCGTGGTAGCGTTTTTGTATCGTCCAGCCCTAAACCCATTATCCACCGTGGCAGAGAGACCATCTCTTAGCGGGCAGAGCGGGCAGCAACAGCCCTTTCTTTCCCCAGAACTGAAGCAGCCTCTTCGATGAGCAGCCAAATGTCTTCAGGCATCTACAACCAAGTCCAGCCGCCCTGGATTTGAACCCTCCTTGGATAAATCTGACCTGGATGAGAATCTTCACCGGTCTGAGAAGCGCGTGAAGGAGATCCTGCAGAATAGCTTCAGATTAATCGCGAACACATAATCAGCTTCATCATTATAACGATGTGTTTTATCATCACCACCATCATCACGCTAATTAACTCTTAAAGAACCCTCTCCATCTGCCTCTGGCTGCTTTGTTTACGTCGCACCGCTGTCCTCGCCGTCATGCCTCACTGTCATTGGCTCAGCTGTTTCAGAGCAATGAAACCGATGGTGTGATTGGCTGAGAGTGCTTATTACTGCCACACCGAGGTTTGTTTGTCACCTCTTTGATTTCTATTCTTCATACTTGTGTGTTTTTCTCACTCATTTCCGAATATACTGTGTTACTTAAACCACGATTTCTCTCACAGCCTCGCACTAGTTATTAGAGAGTGAGAGCCATAGTGTCCCCAGACAGATTCTCTCTCGTTCACCATTTTACCAAGTGCTTGAAGTATAAAGAGTTTAAAGGGTTTAATACTTTATTGAGTACTGCATAACAGGGTTTCCATGTGGACACGGAAGCCTCGCACAAGCCTTGAAAGTGCTGCGAGATATAAGTCTGAAAAAATAATTAAGCATTAATTAAGTCCGACAGATGAAGGATGGACCAATCAGAGAGGGGTTGAGGTTGGGTGGGGGTTAAATAATGATGACACAAAGCAGGACAGAATTTTGCATCTGTATATGTGGAAACACTGACTGAGCTGACGGAGGTAGCAAGAGTTTATATTGGGGGCAGATATTCACATGAGCTCGTACTTGACATGCTGTCACAGCGTCTCTGTCATGTGACGTCCGTCGGTTTTGTCTTCATTCTTCTCTCCGTCTCTGTTTCGTTCCCCTGGGTCTTCTTTCCCTCCCAGCCCATCACTCACATCTCTCTTTGTGACATTTTGGTGTGAAGAGATGTTCCCAGCAAGCGACGCAGCCGAGCCTGACGGTGCGACCGTCCTCTTCTGAGAGAGAGAAATTAATAGAGAAAGAGATGGAGGTGAACAATGAAAGGAAGACAAACAGAAAGAGAGAAGAAAGCACATGGAAAGAGAACGATACAGAACGTTAAACGGAAGGACGAGATCAGCATCGAGGCTTTGCAGCAGTCCGTCTTTACTCACTATGACTGCAGCTTTAAGTAATTTCACTTTATTTTAAATCAATAAACTGTGTAAATAAATCTCCAGGTGCATAAAAGCTTATGTTTTCAATTCAATTCAGCTTTATTGGCATGAGCGTCAAATGACAAATATTGCCAAAGCTTAAAATATAATACAAAAGGAACAATTCATTACATAAAAATAAATGTGTTTGTGTGTTAAAATAAAAATATTTAAAAACAAATAAATAAAAAATTTTAAATAAAATAAAACAGCGTGTTGTAAATTCAATTCACAGGGTTCATGAAATAAAATAAATAAAATTATGTTATTATGTGTTAAAATTAAAACATAAGAAAAAGTAAATATAAAAATAAATGTATAAAAATAAAACGGAAAACTTGTGTGCGATTAAAAGAAAACCAAAATCTGAAAAATCAGTATCAAATGTGAAATTTTAAAAAACAACAATTACTAAAATAACTGATTTTTAAATTTTTTTTATTGTAGTACAATTATTTATTATTTATAATAATATATATATATATATATATATATATATATATATATATAATATATCTGTGTCTGATATGAATTTGAATTCGGTGTATATTTGGGAAATGTTTGCAAAGTGTTAGAAAGTGCAGCTCGGTCTCCACCTGTGTTTTCTTCTGCAGTGGTGTCATTGAGTGTGTTTGGGAACACGTGATAATAATAGATTCAAACTGTTTGTTTAAAATATTTATTTGATCATCATCATCATCATCAGTGATGTGAAGAGCACTGAGCCTTTACACCAGATCTCACCACGCTGCCTCAAGTGTGTTTTACCAAATGAACCATAGAAATGTATTATATCTGCGTGCAGCTGAACACCACACCGCTCTGCTTTGGTTACCTTTAAAGCTGCTGTCACACTTCCTGCAGCGTCCCAGAGAAAAACCAGCTAAAGCGAGGCTGCATCGCGTGTGAGCTAGCTGGAGGCGGCTGTTCCGCTAATCTGTATGTTCTGATGAAGTTTTGCAAATGCAGCATCGAGAAACAGCCACACGTTCCCCTCCTAGAAGCATCAGATAGCTATGCTTTGCCGCGTCCATCACGTCTGGTACCAACGCACTACGATGGCCTTAGCCGTCATAGATCAACAATAAGATTAGGCCTTGTATAAATAAGGAGGTGGGCCGGTGGGTCAGAAAGCGTTAACCACTAGTTTTATTTTGAAAGTTTAACCGAGGTTGCATATTTAATATTGTAAACTTGACCGTGAAACCCTACATGTGTAAAAACCACAGCTGAGGGCGTTAAAAAGTGACGCTACGGATGTTGAAGAAGCGTCCATATGTGATGAGTTGGGAGTGAGAACTGAGACAGAGCCGCCCGTCACTCCTCTGCCGACAACAGGTACAAAACACGTGTGTGAACGTGTCCCAGTTCCACGCGGCGCTTCGAGCTCATTTAGTCCGATGCCAGGGCTCTCGTATCGGCACGTGGCACAGTCGTGTCAGCCTGTTCTCGTCACAGGCTTGACAAGCATATTTATTTCACGCAAAACGTCAATTTTGCGTGTATAGAACGCCCGGTGTGTATGAGACGCATTTCTACATGAGACCCTGGGGTAAGTTAGTTAGAATCGCTTCGATTCGCCAACTAACTCGAGGAACTTACCTTAATCTTACCCGTCACAGAAGCGGTTGCCTAAACCTAAGTCAGTAAATGTTTGCGTGTAGGCTCTAGCCTCCCATCGTGTTGCAGCGCTGTAGCAAGCGTGTCTCAGCTGCCTCTGAAGCCTCGGGCTCTGCCCTGGGGCGTGTCGGAGAGGCGTCTTTGAAGACAGTTAGGTGGCGAGAGGGACTGAGGTCCTGGCAAGGATCTCGCCGGAGAGAGTGAGCCCTACGTGGGATGAGGTTTCCAGAGCCCTCAGGTTTCTGGGAGTGGCTTAGGCCCCGTGTGCACAGAAGCGGACAATTTTTCAATTCATTTACAGCGGGGCGCCGGCGTTTTACAATTTGGTAAAAGCGCGGCTCGATCCCGATCACTTATACCCAGCCGTCCAATCACAGTAGAGGAGGGCGGGACAAATACCTAGCGTAGCTAGCGGTCACTATGCTGGAACCGGGCTTCGGTCCAACCTCAGCTCTTGGACCAAGCGGTGGTACTCGCCGAGATGTTTCCTCGCCGTCCTCTCTCTCCACCTGCTTCAGCCTCCCCTTCACACAGAGCGAGGACTCTGCTCTGTGTTGACATTTTCACATCCAGTAAAGTCAGGTAGAACCACCTGCAACAAATGTCATGTTTTCAGAAGAGCAGCTGCCGTTTTCAGCTGGTGAAAAACACCCTGGTGGACACGGGGCCTCGCTGAGGTGACACGAGCAGCAGAGAGAGACGCGGGAGGTTGTGCGTGGTACGTTCAGGTGATTTAAAGCTGCAGCTTTAAACCTGCATTTTATCTGCATTTTCAAGCTGGACTGCAAACCTTTCGGTTTGAATTCCACGAGGACCTGGATTTAAAAATGACTTGTTAGAGAAAACTCTGCAGAAACAAGAAATGGCTCATTGCTCATTTTGTTAAATTTCAGAAAGTCACCTGCAGAGTGTGTGTGTGCGTGTGCGCGCTCTTTGCTTGCATACACTGTAGTCCTGGGAAGCAATTCGGTCAGGCTGTCTGTTTGCATTTTTCACCTTGCAGAGCACACATGCTCGCTCGCTCTCCCTCGCTCTCTCTCACACACATTTCTCTCGCAGCCTGCTAAAGGTTACAGCATTGGAAGGTGCCGATTACTGTCCTCATTTTCACTGCAGCATATAAACTGATTTTGCTGCGGTGGTGATGGAACATTTGGCGTTATTAACTTTTTCAACCCCTTTAAAATGAGGCCGGGTGGCAAAGGATGGAAGAATGTAAACTTTTTTTTTAGACCTGGAGGGAGTAGCTTCTGGGGTAAGGAGGGTTCAGCACGGACTGCTATCTCCGAGTGGCCCGGTAGCCGTGGACAAACAGCCGCTGAGATATTTTTAGCCCGGTATCCATCTGCATTATGTTCATTTCGGGCAATTCGGCAGCTCCCAAACTGCGTCAAGGCCGAGCCAGGGCAGGAAGCATTCACCAGAGGAAAGTGAAGGTGTAGATGAGACGTGTACTGCGCCTGACTTCCTGCTGTAAACTGGAGTTTCGCGGTTAACTTTGCCATCATTTAAATCCCAGGCGGTGACTGTGATCCAGGGCAGAGGCGAATTATACAGTGACAACCGAGGGGGGTCAACTTCAGATCAGTGGTCAAAAGAAAACCCAGAACAGGCGCAGGCTTCAGTAAACTAAAATCTTACACTGCTTACAAAGTCCTTGCTTGTTTAACTGGCGTGTGCAGCTTGTAGATGATAAATCAAATTCATTACACCAGTTCATGCGGTGCCCGTAACACACGACCACTTTTGTAGTCAGGGGTCACTATTCTACAGTAAAACTGCCAGCAGGCCAGACCCACAAGAGCGGACCGTCAGGACCGTTTAAAACAGACCCACACAATGATGAACTGGAACCAAAGACACTTTCATAAAATACAATCTGCAATTCTTATTTAAGTTTGAACCTTTTTGAGCAAATATCTCGTTTCCTCCTGCTCATGTTGAATGAGAAAGAAATGTAATCTGTAATCTGTCGTCATGCACTGTTGGGGAATTTTTTTTAGCTGTTTTTACTGTTTTTAGTAACTTTGCTTGTGTAACCCGTATGAAACACAGGGCCACTAAAACCGTGAGTCCCTGCTGTCCCTGCAGAGAGCGCTATAAACAGACTGTATCGGGCAGAGAGGCCACCTGCAGTCCTCACGTCCCTGGTAGGTCTCGTAGTGTCAGCTGTTATAATGTGAAGCGTAACATAACAGTGTGAAACTTTGATTATATCCGCATTATCTACACTGATGAGCTCCGTCATTAGTGGAGCATCAGCTGTGAGCAGAGAGGAGCAGCCTCTGTCCGGCTGCTGCTGTTTGAAACTCCGGTGAGATGAAGCATGTTTTTGCTAATGATGCTAATCACAGTGAGCAGAAAAACACGCTGTAGGGTTCAGATACTGAACAGGAAAACCCGATCAGGGTTATAAGACTGATGTCTAATGTTTCAGCGGACTTTGGTGCGTATTGTGTCATTGTATTTATGCGCTTAAAAGATCGCTAGCTAATCGCTAATGCTAGCTACGAGCTAATCGCTAATGCTAGCTGCGCTCTAATCGCTAATGCTAGCTGCGCGCTAATCGCTAATGCTAGCTACGGGTTAATCGCTAATGCTAGCTACGGGCTAATCGCTAATGCTAGCTACTGGGCTAATCGCTAATGCTAGCTACGGGTTAATTGCTAATGCTAGCTACGGACTAGTCGCTAATGCTAGCTACGGGCTAATCACTAATGCTAGCTACGGGTTAATTGCTAATGCTAGCTACGGGCTAATCGCTAATGCTAGCTACGGGTTAATTGCTAATGCTAGCTACGGGCTAATCGCTAATGCTAGCTACGGGCTAATCGCTAATGCTAGCTACGGGTTAATTGCTAATGCTAGCTACGGGCTAATCGCTAATGCTAGCTACGGGCTAATCGCTAATGCTAGCTACGGGTTAATTGCTAATGCTAGCTACGGGCTAATCGCTAATGCTAGCTACGAGCTAATTGCTAAGCGCCAAGCTAATAGTTAATTCTGGTTGAAGCGGTTCTTTGTGTTGTTTTAAGGAGATGATAACTTTACTCTTAACTTCTAGCTGGTTGGTGGAAAGTAGCCTGCTGAGTGTTTGAAGCTGCAATACTTTAATTTTTGTTGGTATTAAAACATCCAGTTAACGGAGTTAAATACTGACACACTGATGATCTGCAGATTGGTTTATTACAGTGCACATGTTTAATTTGTTAGCACTGATAATTTAATCCATGATAAATAATTTCAGTGTTAAAATACAAATTGTTGACATGTAGAAGTTCATGATATGAGGTTCATGAACTTAATGCTAAAACATCCAGTTGCTGTTAAATGTGGTAATAAATTTTACGGTAAGCAGAGTCTGTCTTCAGCCTAAGGCAGACACCCCAATCTAGCTGGTCGTCATAGCGACGCCACACACAACTGCCGTGACGTAATATTCAGTGCGACGCACACACAGTGACCCACACAGCTGTGTCTTGATTTAAGTTAAAACGTTTCTACATTACTCAGAATGTAAAGACGGAGCTGAAGCTTGTGGTAGCAGGTCAACTTGTAAACAATAGAAAACCAAAGAAAGGGTGAGTAGAGTCGAGGCGAGTCGAGCTGGTACCATGCAGCGGAAAAGCGTCTCTCTCTCTCTCCCTGTGTGTTCGCTTAGGTGACTTTCTCCATCAGTAGTAGGCTGTATCCTGTTTAAAGTCACCGACAAAAACCAGCTCCTGCCTTCTGGACTTTCCTCCTGTGACTTCGAGCTGCGTGTTGAGGAGGCGTGTTGACGACGTAGCCTATCAAAACAAAACCAATGTGGTAGCTGACGAATATCATCTGACTGGTGTGTTCACTGTCGCCTTACCTGGTCCGCCCTTGTAGAATATCCACAGTGTCACCGACTGGTAACCACTGGTAATCACTGTGTAATCAATTGAAGCATAATGTGCGAGTGATTTATTCATAACCTCATTCAAGTAATGTACATTTGTAAAAGTGCTGAATTTACAAGCTCTTTTGTGTTTTCATTTTATAACTCAGTGGTCTTCACAGCGCTTTACTTTTACCCAGGTGTCACTTTCTGACCACCTGACTGGAGTCACCTCCTTAGGCCCCGTGTCCACCAAAGCGTTTTTTGCCGGCTGAAAACGCCACCTGCTGTTCTGAAAACGCCCAGCTGGCAGCGCTAGGGTGCGTTTTGGAGGCGCAGTGGGCGGGGTTTTTGAGACGCTGTGGTTGCTATGATACATAATTTCCGAGGAGGCGATGTGCTGCAAGTAGAGCAGCCTGCTTAATTTACTGAATGTAAAAATGTCAGCACAGAGTACGTAGGCCTGCTCGCTCTGCAGGAAGAGAAGGCTGAAACATGAGAGCTAGACTGTCCGGACCATAGACTGTATATAAAATGGACGTAGCGTCCGTGGACGCCACCCATTGGTTTCTGAAGAGCCGTTTTGAAGCTCAAAGTGGCGGAGCTGGCCACGCTATCTTGGCGGAGCGTCACCAGCGTCACTCCCGGATAACCAAAATGGGCAAAGAGGCTGGTCGTAGGTGGAGCTGAGGTGACGTTTTGCTGAAACCACTCCCGCCTAGCTCGACGCGTGACCGAAGTTAGCTCATGCTAAGGAGCTAATGCTACATGCTACTCGGCGGTGCTGTACGGTGGAGGTTGGAACCTGCGCTGCCGTGTTGTTACCAGTTTACGGACATGACCAACTACAGTCAAGGTAAGACACCGGAAAATAATATAATACCCTCACATATCTGTTATTGACATTATACTTCATAGGGTTTTAAATGCTTTTTAATATATAACGTAAATGTGATAACATTATTTTGCAACACTAACGTTACGTTAGAACAGTTAACGTTAACTATGAATCAGTTATTAATTAACGTTACCTTAAGTTTACTGAACTTTACATCTCAAACGAACAATTAAATCAATTAACCCTTTTACATACCGTTGGTTAGGAAGCGGTCAGTTGTTACTTGTAATAAACCTAACTTAATAAGCAAGCGGTAGAGTCCTTAGTTACATGATGGACGCTGTATAACTTGTCAAACGTTAGCTATAGCTGCTATCACGTTAGTAAATTCCCCACACAGCTAACGTTATTTTGAGTAAAGTTGCTGCTGTCGGCAGGGTTTTGTCAACTTATGTGGGATTATTGTCTGGAATAGGACATGAGAGAGAAAGGTACTTTTTATATTTGCCACAAGATTCTTGTTGCGGTTCTGATGTCTCCACATCTGCTACTCAAAGCTTTAACTTTGAGTCTAAATAACGTTGCTAGTCTTGGCTACTGGACATTTTTATAGCAAATATAAAATTGTCTGTCTTAAGAGGACAACACAAAAACATTTAAAGACTGTCTCCCTTGTTCCATTTTCTCCCAGAATCACACTGTGGATCAGATGTTCCACCTGACGCCCAGAGAGCTGCAGAGACCTGGGAGTCCTCATTGTGCTGATGGGGTGGACTGACGTGGAAAGGCCTTCTCTCCTTCTGTTTACTCTGACTTTTTAATATTGTGCATATTTGTATCATAGATCCATTTAAATATATACAGTTTATGGTTCACTTAATAATAATAATTTCTATATATTAGCACTCAGAGCTGACCAAATGCATGTGTAGTGAACACGTGAGTTTATACAATGTAAACCACACAAAACTTTCTCAGAGGTCGCAATAAATGACACCTTTTACAGGGCTTCAAAACTACTCAGTGTGCAGATAATTCTTTGTTTTTCACTACTGAGTAACTTCTCAGTCAATGTCACATTTGTCAAAATAAAACCGTATACAACAGCAACCTTTAGTGTTTTACTTTTACTAACAAAAAAATGTTAACCTATAAATAACATCTTAATATTTTTTAATTTACAGCTGTTAACTAGAATTTATTTTTAAGTTTAGATCACACTATTTAAAATTAAAATATGAAACTGAGAATGAATGAAGAATGATTTTATTATGTATAATTAGTTTGATACACTTTATAACAAAGTGTTCCTAATACAACAGCAATAGTTAATAGTAAATTAAACTCATGAAATGAAAACATCAATATTAAAAGGTTACAAATGTAAAAGTAGTTTTGTATGACTTGAAATGTGTTGAATTATTATAATGATAGAATCTGTTGATAAGGACCCAGTGTCATAATTTCACGTCAGTAGTGTTCAGGTGTTGTGAGTAAAAAGAAAAGCAGGAGCTGAAGAGCTGGAAGCTGGAGCTGTTCTCTCCTGAAGAGCTGGAAGCTGGAGCTGTTCTCTCCTGAAGAGCTGGACACAGCTAATCACATCTGGAGGGTTCTGCAATCAGCTCCACTGGTACCTGTAAAGACAACAATGGGTAGACAGTTAAGCATCTTCTTCCAAAGAGCCATAAAGCTACTGAGCTCTGAGATCGCCTCAGCAGGAAAACCTCTCTGGCATGTGACAGTAATTCGGGGTGGCATGTGAAATACACTGTTTACTACTATGTGCAATATACTGGGTTGCTGTTGGACACTATACAATAATAACTACTCAAGTCAGATCTTTTTTGAACGCTTATTATAAGGATCTTATTTTTTTATTTCTTATTGAACTGTACAACCTTCTTTGGCAAATTCTAGTCCACCAAACAAACTCAGAGGCGGCTCTCACACACCTAATTTCTCGCCATAACTAAACCATCGCCTTAGTCACAGCCCAGCTACCTGTCTGCAGGCAGAACGCACATTATATGCTGACAAAAAAGGTGGATGCAAATCTCTGCATGTAGCCTACAACAGCTGTTCAGTCGAATTATGCATCCACCTCTTAAACTCTTCAGAAACGTCGCTGATCAAGCGCAGTTTTCACCTTATTTGCTGAATCTCAATGAATGCTAACGTTACATCTACTGAGTGTAATAACTTATTGATGACTAAACAGTCTTTAATATGTACTTTGAATCAATCATCCCCACTGATAAACCCCACATAGAATAGTATAACGGTATCGTAACGGTAACGTTACACTCGGAGGTGCACGGCTCCCCTCGGGAGAGACAGCTAGCTCAAATAGCAGAATCGGTGCTCCTCGGTGTGACAGTTTCAGGCAGCCGCTGCCCCCTCGGCTCTCTGCCTTTAAACCCTTTGTGTCCAGCGGGATGAGCTGCCACTTATAATAGTACGTGGCTAGTAACGTTATCTAACTGAACAGTGATTCCGTTACAGGACGAAGCTAAATCTCACATCGTCCGCTAGTAAAGTTACCGTTAGCATTACGTCAGCTAACTGAGAGCTGAGCCTTTTACTTACAACTTCTTACAGACGCCTTTTCTTCAAAGCATTATCACACTAATGTCTAACACTAAGATTAATCTAATAACGTTACATTTTGCGTTCTCCCTTCTTGCTGACTTGTCTTTGACTCATTAAAAGCTGCGGTCAGAGCACACTAACTTACTTACTTAACGTTACACTCACTTAGCAGCTTGGGGCTACTCGTATCTGGCTAATTAGCGTAACGAGCTAACGTTAAGCTAACAAGCGATGTGCCGAGCGATATCTGTTAAGTGTTAACACGTACATAAAATACATTGATAAATAAATTTCACTCACCAAGTAGAACACGGAGGAGTTCCTGAAGGTTCTCTCTCCAATGAACTGCACAGCCTGCCATTATTCATCCGGTATCTGCATGTAGAAATGTCCAAAAGCCTCCGACAGGCTGAGCCTCAGAGCTCCGTGTAGCTGAGTGAGGCTAACAGACGGTCGAGAGAAAGTTAGGAGTGGCAGAGCCTAGAGGCGCCTGTCAATCAAAGCGACCACGCCCCTAATAATGCAGAACTTTAAGGCTTAATATAATTTAAACAGGTGAGTTATAAAAAAATTCACCCCCCTCACAGTTGTCACGAAGGGCAAAATTAGCGATATGCACTAAAACCATTTTTTGAACCAGGCTGTAAACATGTTTTATTCTGCTGTAAAGTTGGGCATTTTAACATGGGGGTCAATGGAGATTGACTCCCTTCTGCAGCCAGCCTCAAGTGGCCACTCGATGAATTGCAGTTTTCAGTTACTTCCTGGTTGCATCGGAAGTGAGAGCCGGAGGTTGCCGCTTGGTCCGGACGCAGGTTCAAGAGATTCACGGCGAGTAGGCACATCGTTTCGTTCAAGATCGGATCGGATGCGGCGTTTTGTCCCAGGTGGAAACACAGACAGTCAAAACTGATAACGCTCCAATCAGAAGCTTCGATTCAGTTCATTCAGTTTTGGAACAGTGGATCCAGAGAAATCTGAAGGAAGAGTTAGAGGGACACCAGAGAGGAAGAGGAGGAGGAAGATGAGAAGGAAGAAGAACAGTAGGAGTTGGTGGAGGAGATGGGATAGGAGTTAGATGAGGAGTAGGAGGAGGGAAATGTTAGCGGATGGAGGGAAGGGAGAAGAGTTGACGTTCAGGAAAAGGTAAGTGGAGGAAAGATAGATCAGCCAGAATGGGAAGGTTATGGTTAGGAAAAGGAGGGTAAGGGCTAGGAAGGCATGATAGGAAGGCAGTGGGGTTAGTGGTAGGACAGTAAGGGTAAGAGGAATGGTTAAGGTCAGGGGAAAGGATCTGGGTTAGGGGTAAAGAAGGATCAGGGGGAAGAATTAAGGTGGGACGGTAGAGGTTAGGTAGAAGAGGGTGTGGGGGAGAAGGTAGGCAGGTGTGTTTGAGGAGGAAGAAAGCCCGAGACATGTATTAGTCAGGACCCAGGTACCTGGTGGGGGACGACGAGTGGATCGAGACGGTTTAGAGTAAGTCTGGTTCGGTTTTGCGGAGTGCGGTCTTTTCTGGTTATAAGAAATCCTCATAAGTGGGAATTAGCTATTTCTTGCTTTTCTGGTTAATTTTGAAAAGGTTCTGAAGTAGGAATATTTGGTGAAGGGCAAAGAACTTGTCAGATAGACATTTTCCACTGGTACTGGAAGATAGTCCGTATTCCTCATCCAAGTTATTTATGCCCATGTTTTTATTGCTTATTTTTTAGGTCATAGGAAACATGTAGAGCCAGTAGGTACAGGTGAGAACAGGATAACAATTAAGCCACAACAGTCCGTCTTAACATCAATAACTTCTAAGGAACAACCTGTTAAATTGAATCCTTAGGCTTCGTTCAGGCCGTCTGGGACAGAGGAGCCCAGTTTCTGTATCCATCGTCGTTCCGCATGTCGTCTTTGTCCGTCCGTCCAACTTGTTTCCCCTCCAGTCCGAGAACCCGGAGGTTGTAAACCGTGCAGTCAAAAGTGCTGTACCAAAGAGTGTCCGGGATGAAATCTGTTTTTATGAAGTACAGCATGGGAGTCCGAGGGTTTGAAAAAGACTCAGGTATCCAGATGACCCGTTTCGGGGAATGTTGGTCCCATGAAAGTGGTTGTATCCAGGAAGTCGATCCGGTTCTCGTGCAGGGCGGGTCTGGTGTGTTTAACTGTATCGCACACTAAGGACTACAAAATGTGCAAATGTATATTTGCACATTTATTTCTTTTGTTGTGTTCATGATGTGAAAAGGTTTTCGAGGGAGAGAACCACAAGCCACATTACTAAAAACCAGTTTTGTAGTATTGTTTTGTGTTGTGTCCAAAAACATTCAACATTTTCATTCTCAGAACACATTGTGCTCTCTAAAGCACACGTCGTCCAACACAAGTGGCAGCAGTCAAATACAAACAGAGAACACGTCACTGATCAAACACAACCACTCAAAATTGATTTCACATGTTTCAAATCATGTGACACGACCGATATAAGCCAGCTCAGAGAGCAAACAGGTTGTTGAAGGTGGGACGGAGAAAGTTTAAGAATGGATGGAAGAACCACTGTGAGAGGACGAGTGGCCCTGAACATTGAGCTTTCCATTTGTTTACACTACTAACTGCTCAATAGATGTTGACTGGTTCCTCCTTAAAAAGTCTTTAAATTGAATTCAGGTCTCAGATTTACCTTATATTTACTGTAGGTATTAAATTTACTAAATTTACTAGCAAAAAATAGGGTGGAGTTTTGAAAACTATTTGACCGTATTGGTGACTCATCACGCCACAACCAGCTCTCTTACTAAATGCATCCTAAAAAAAGACACAGGATCAGAAGTGTCTTCCACCCTTTGTCCATCCTCAGTGACTCTCACTCTCTCCCTTTATTGGCTGTGCATTGGAGGGAGGTGTGAATGGCGTCTTCACCCGCTTCTGCGTCATCGTCACTCACTCCGGTGTCGCTGGCTCCCGTAACACATCCACTTCTACAGCCTCATTTCTCTCCCTTCTTGTCCAGGCGAGGAACCGAAGAGAGGCTTCGATCTCCTCCCTTGTGGATTGTCTTTCACACTTCTCTCTCCAACACCATTCAGATGATGCTGTTCGTTGTCTCTCCACCGAGTAAGACAGAAAACCTTTCTCCAAGATTCCTCTGCATGAGGCAAACACGAGCGTGAATCCTTCCTGTTTCCCAAGAAGTCACGGGGACACGCTGGTAATCTCTGCATGTCGTGAAGATATTCTGTATTGTCCCTGAAGGGAAAATTGTTTTGGACCCGCTTTGCATCTTCACAAAAAAACAACTCGAGAATAACAAAAAACGCTCATCTCTCGAGACTTACTGACTTAACATAAGACAGCCACCCGTATAAATCTGCACATTCACGCCTTCTCACGCTGGCTGCACCTGATGGCACCACCTGCACAGATTTTAAGCTGGACTGCGCACACTTTAGTTATTTGGTCTTCAGAACCTACAAAATGTGTCTTGTCAAACATGATGCTGACAACTAAACATTCAGATATTAAAAACACGTACTTGGAAAGCAAGTAAGGAGCAGTGACCTTTATTTAACATCCTGAAAACGGAGACCACTCGTGTATTTCTCCTGAGATTGTGCAAATCTAACAGTTTATCACATGGTGATAGTGATTATTTACACAGTGCCTGTGCATGTTTTGAAAAGCCACTCAAAGCACTAGAAGCTCTGTTTATCTCTCTCCTCTCCTTCCCTCTATCACACATCTCCACAGTAATTAGAAGGCTAATGAAGGGCCTTGAGTCTCCCTCGAGTGCCTTGTCTCACCCTCACCCTCACGTTCCCGGGGGAGACAAAGATTTATCTGCGCTGGACGTGAGGGTGTCACATCCAGATTCAAATGAGCGGGCGTTTGAGCCTCATCGAGTGAGAATGATTCCCGCCGGTGCATTTTTACTCAGCTAACAGGAAGCTACACGGGAGATGTTGTGCGGTGGCGTGCCTGCAGAACCGAAGCCCGGGGGTGTGAACTGCAGCAGGTTACTGTCTGTGCTGAAGTGTAAAATATATTTTTCTCTTACCGCCGTCGATGCTTTTTTGCATTTTTCCTGGATGTAACAGCTGCCCCTGGTGATGTTGCCCTGCGTTTAAAGAAGCAATACTGCCGTTACACCCAAGACTTGAATTTAAATCTGACCATGTTCAACTCTACTCTATTACATAAAGTGTTTACTACTGTGTGCACACTGTACCATTCTACTGTACGTGCTATGTTCAGGCTCCTGTTTTTTACACAGACTTACATGCAGAGTGACTGAGCTGAGGCTTTCCAGAATAAACAGAGTCCAAATATGTAAGTGTGCTCACCTTGTCCGTCTATAACTGTGTGACACTAAAGTAAATGATTTAACTTAAGTTACGTGAATCTTTTCCTCAAACTAACCAAGTAGTTTTTTTGTGCCTAAAGTCGCA
>JALXJV020000004.1:2663521-2735974 GCA_024633595.2 Lepomis macrochirus | reverse complement strand
CAGTCTGGGTCAGTCAGAGTCAGTCTGAGTCAGTCTGGGTCAGTCAGAGTCAGTCTGAGTCAGTCTGGGTCAGTCTGAGTCAGTCTGAGTCAGTCAGAGTAAGTTTGAGTCAGTCTGAGTCAGTCTGACCCGGTTTGAGTCAGTCTGAGTCAGTCTGGGTCAGTCAGAGTCAGTCTGAGTCAGTCAGAGTAAGTTTGAGTCAGTCTGAGTCAGTCTGACCCGGTTTGAGTCAGTCTGAGTCAGTCTGGGTCAGTCAGAGTCAGTCTGAGTCAGTCTGAGTCAGTCAGAGTAAGTCTGAGTCAGTCAGAGTCAGTCTGACCCGGTTTGAGTCAGTCTGAGTCAGTCTGAGTCAGTTTGAGTCAGTCTGAGTCAGTCTGGGTCAGTCTGAGTCAGTCTGAGTCAGTCTGAGTCAGTCTGAGTCAGTTTGAGTCAGTCTGAGTCAGTCTGGGTCAGTCTGAGTCAGTCTGAGTCAGTCTGAGTCAGTCTGGGTCAGTCTGAGTCAGTCTGAGTCAGTCTGAGTCAGTCTGGGTCAGTCAGAGTCAGTCTGAGTCAGTCTGAGTCAGTCAGAGTAAGTCTGAGTCAGTCAGAGTCAGTCTGACCCGGTTTGAGTCAGTCTGAGTCAGTCTGAGTCAGTTTGAGTCAGTCTGAGTCAGTCTGGGTCAGTCTGAGTCAGTCTGAGTCAGTCTGAGTCAGTCTGGGTCAGTCTGAGTCAGTCTGAGTCAGTCTGGGTCAGTCTGAGTCAGTCTGGAGTCAGTTTGAGTCAGTCTGAGTCAGTCTGAGTCAGTTTGAGTCAGTCTGAGTCAGTCTGAGTCAGTCTGGGTCAGATGGAGTCAGTCTGAGTCAGTCTGACAGCCTAAATCCAACCTTCAAATGTAAAATGCAACAAAATGCAAAACTGTCTGCTTCTTTCTAAGATCACTTTTACCAACAAAATTGACAATATTTCTCAGTAATAGACAGTGGCAGCGCCGTGATAAAACTCTAACAGCTCCAGAGCTTGTCGGACTTAGCAACAGTAACTAATGGGGGCGTGGCTTAGCAAAGGGTCAGTTGGTCACGACCCCTTGGTGTCATTTTTTTACACCCTACTCTTTCAGCATTGTTTTTTTAGAGCTCCGCTGTCAAGTTAGTAATAATAAATACGCAACATCTGGTTAGACTTTCAAAATAAAACAGTAACGTTGTGAGACGTTGCAGTTTGGTTATGGTTAGGCTCTAAAACTATTTCCTTAGGTTTAGGAAAAGATCATAGTTGGCTTTGTGTTTCACACGGGAAACCAACACGGGTCTCCAGGTTGAAACGTCCATATGTGACGAATGAGAACAGGCAGCTTCAGAGCGCCATCAGTGCCTTAATGAACAGTACTGAGTGTAGGACACGTGTGTGTTGGCAGCACTGACAGAAGCGAACACACAATCACTGTAGTTACATGCGTAAATAACAGAAAATAGACTTGCTTCCATTACAAGTGAGCTGTCATGACGAGCACGTGGCCTCCTGACAAACATTAAGTTGCACCTACTTTGTTCAGTAGAAACAATACCAGCATTACAACCTTTAATTAAAATACTTTAAACAATGCAGGTAGAAACTAAATGGCGTGCTGAACAGCAGCATTTATGGCGAAGAAGACCAACCGCGAGCACCAAAGTCAGACAGGAGCCTCAGAGCTTGTTGTAAACAAAGTAAAAGTGTTGAGTTCACAAGTTTTCAACACTTGAACTTCGTGCCACTGAGTTAATTCACATCATATTCAACACATGAAAAAGATATGAATGGAAGCTGAGTTCAAGCTGATCCGCCGGTGCCCTCGTTCCTCCTCCCAGTTTAACAGACAGGCTGCATTTACACAGAGATGCAAACTGAATCAGATACCTTAACAGTGTTTTATTGTTTTTCCCTCCGGAAAGATCTGTGTGGTTTTACAGATGTCTGGGTCTATTTTTGACTGCAGCTTCCTCTTAATCATACAGTGAAGAATGCACATTTCTCTTAGAGAGAGAACAGAGTGCAGGGAAGAGAGAAAGAGTGAAAGATTGAGGACGAAAAAAGAGACGGCATCAAGAGAGACGTAGAGAGAGAGAGAGAGAGATTGGTGGCGTCGTCAAAGAAGAAGAGAAATGATCTCAGGAACTCTGTCTGATTTTTCGCCTGGAGAAGCACACCAGTGCAAACACCTGCAGATTTTTATTTTCCATGCATTTGTTATCAGCCTTGTGTTTTATACTCGGGCCCCATAATGGTGCGGTAAATCACAGCTGACAAGTCAGGAACAGTCGCGGGCCCACCTCTCCTTAAACAGAAAGACAAACGATGGTGGGAAAAGGAGTTGAGTTATTAAAAGCTGAGATGTCAGTGTCAAATAAGAGATTGAGAAATACTATTTCTGTAAGTGTGTGAAAGTGACTGCGTGTGGTGTAACTGGATTAGATGGATTAGCTGGATAATGCAGTCATGTACTGTAGTTTGTTTTCATTTGTGAAGGGTCGGACTTCTACGCAGCGTGGACCGAAGTGAGAGCCGGGGCCTGCAGCACGAAGCCAGTTCAACAAACCCAGGATATCTTTGAGTTATGGCGGTCGGGATAAGCGGCACCACGAGGCCGGTTATCAACTCGGTAAGTCAACCCAGTGCGTTCACATAAAAGAGGCGGTGCTAGCAGCAGATGACCAATCGCAGACATGAACAGGTCCACTGGCAGCAGAGCGTCATATTTTACAAACGAGGATTAAACTGTAACACTACAGAAATATGACGTAGGCTTCTAGCAGTCCGGCTGCAGCTGACACAAGCAGGGAGACAGAACATAGCAGGCAGTGTGAATCCCTAAAGGAACAGCCGTAGTCTGTATGCTACCTAATAAGGCTTTGGTTTGATGCGTTCTCATAAGCTGTATGAAAATATCAGCGTAATGCCGGTTTCAGACCAAACACGAATTTTCACCTCGCAACGCTTTCCTCACGCAAGTACATGAGCGATAAGGTGAATAAACACAACTCGCCATTTCTCCAGCTGTATGAACCCAAAGTAACATTTAGCTGTGATTAAATATCAATAAACGGATCAAACTGATGCCGAAATGATGACAACATGATGCAGATTTGTTAAACATATGAATTTGTGCTTTGTCAGGTCTGTCAGCAAGACAGCAGGACAACAACTTCTAAAATTCAGAGCACACAACGCTCTGAAGCTTCGGTGACGTACGGACAATCTCAACACTGATAGGCTATAAGTGTCCCAAACATTGTTCTAGATTAACTTCATAAAGCAGTGAAACGAAAAATCCCTTCATGCCATAAAATGAGCTCAGATAATGTTTGAAAGACTGAATCTCAACATTCAGGCAGCTGGAAACTCTCCTCATTACCTGCAGTCCACATCACAAAAGGTGGGGCGGAACATGACTATAGTCTGTAGTCAGCTATACTAACCTAAAATAGGCTACATTCATATTACAATTTATTATTTCAGTATCCCTCGAACCTGCTCATAATATTCAGCCTCACATCAGAAAAATGAAACCTTTATTTTACCGGCTGTGTGAAACAAACTAGGAGCAAATAAAAAATAGGCTATCAAACACATTATAAAGCAGCCAGTGGGCTCAGCCTACTGTAAAAACATGCAGGCAACAACAGCCTGAGGCTTTAAATCAGTCTCTGTAGGATGATGTCGCTTTAGCCCCCAAGAGTTTCTCTGCATCGCCGCAGCAAACATGAAGCCGCCTATAAAACAGCCTGAGCTACAGGCCCCTGATGTCACATACTGAGGACTGATTTCATCTGTCTGTCTGAAAAGTACAACTTTGTTCTGGATGTCGAAACGTTCTCACTTCCATTCTCCCATCAGCAACGGCAGCTCGGCCCGTCGCCAGATCCCGGCTCTCTTTCCTCTCCCCTGAGTGATCGCAGCTCTGTGGTCAGTCTGGCTGTGGATCATTAGGTGTGTTGCTCTTTAATCCAAAAACCCCGTCTTCCTTTTCTTCAGTGTGCGTTTTTCTTTCTGTCTGTAAATAATAATAATAATAATAAATTGTAATAAAGCCGGAAAAAAAAGAGGAAGAGCGAAAAGTGGTGCAAAAAATTCTGGAAAAAAATCCAAAAGTTTAAAGGCTGCTGCTTCTACATGCGCTGCTGGTCGCTGCAGTGTAGTTAAGTTCAGGAAAAGCTCGTGTGGGGGTGAAAATTTCGTTGAAGGTCATTACGCTCTGTGGAGATTCTCATCCAGCTCAGAGTTATCTGAGGAGGGTTAAATCAAGGACAACTGGGCTTCATGTTTCTTAATGATGTTACATCAGGAAAGTTCTGGAACAGGACCACGCTGATCCCTCTCACTAATTCAACCACCTGCGCCTCATTAGATTCCTCCTCTTCCAACCACTTCCATGGCCACAGGTATCTGTAAATAAACATAAAATTTCTGGAGCTCAAGGGGACAAAGATAATACAACAAAATTGTCATTGTATAGGATACGTGTACACAGTCTTACTACATATAGTAGATTTTTAACAGCAGCAGGCCAACTGATCTGTCACTTATCATAATGCACAAAACCCAACACAACGGTAGATCTACAGTTCACACCGCATAAGGTGAGTAAGAGATGCACAGATCACAGTTTTCATGTCTGATTCCAATTACTCATTTTTTAAAAAGGTCTAACCTGCCGATTCTAATTTTATTTATTTCTAAGAACTATAATTGATTCCGTTTTCCCAGCAGCAGATGAGCCTCGTGTGGAGGAGGCTTGTTGATTACCGATAGAGCCCACCGCGGTCTGAATGACATCGCCATGAGCTGTGTTCACTGTGTCTTTACCTGCTGCCTCTGCAGATGTAGTGAGCGCTGCGTCTTCTTCTCTCGTGGATAACTTCCTCACACCTCAGACGTGTTTTAGCCCGTGTGGCTGTGACATGAACTTAGTGTCTGTGCACACATGTGAAACACGGTGCAGCGCGTTTGTAACGTTCAATGTCACCGGCAGAAAATTGGATATGTGACCCTGCTCGGCCCCGGTCACCGGTGGGAGCTGAGTAAGAGAAACAAACGGCCTCTTTCAGTCCCCGGCTGATCAGTCTGCACGTCTCCAGCTGTAGAAGATGAGTTCCAGTCCAATAAGTTCTTAAACAAGCTACCAAATAAGCTCGGTGATGTTATAATAGAGTGGGCTCATGGAAAAATGATCGGTCATCTTAACTTTTTGTCATGATTAATTTATTAATGACTCAGCATCATCTGTATTAAAGAGAAAAGAATCACTTCATCCAGTGTTTAAAGTGCATAAACCAGCCCTGCAGCCTGCTGGACATCACTGGAGTTTCACAACTACTGACGGATTTAACTGGTTTCCTGCGACCGGACTCCTGTGAGGGGAAGCAGGCAGCGGACCAAACCACTGAGAGGCAAAGAGGGGGGGGACTCAAAATGTTCCTACACTTAAAACGCACTTTAATTGCCCTGTCTGCGTTTGTATTGTTTTACTATTTACACAGTTATTCTAAGTATTTATCATTATATTATTTAATGTTTTTTAAGGGGACACCCCTCAGAAAGGCCCCGTTATTTTCCGCCTATGCTCAAATATATCGATCCACCTTGTTATGCCACAGTCAGCACAAAGAGGAATTTTCGCCTCGCAGCGCTTTCCTTGCGTGAGCACATTCGCTGCAAGTGTTCACACACAACGCGAGAAGGCGAATAAACACAACTCGCCATTAGCTGTATGAACCCAAAGTAAACATTTAGCTGTGATTAAATAGCAATAAACGGTTTAAACTGATGCCGAAATAACCACAACATGATGCAGATTTGTTAAACATATGAATTCCTGCTTTGTCAGGTCTGTCAGCAAGACAGCAGGACAACAACTTCTAAAATGTTTGTTTTCTGAATGGAGTTCGGATCGATCAGGGCTGTGCTATGCTAACTTGGTCACAGTAAAGTACAACGACAGCTGGAATAAAGTTACAGACACATGTTTTCTGAACTCACCAGGTAGTTCAGCCTCCTCGCTTTCTTTTCTCCAAGTAACGTCCAGCTTTGTCCGGTTTTTATATAAATATGAAGTCGTAGCCCGACAGAGCTAACGGCGCTAACAACAACACTGGAACCGGATGTGCACGAAGCTGCTGAGAAGCTCCAGTGAAGATAAATCAACGCTGAAATCCCAAAACTAAAGTAAAAGCTAATTTAATAAAAACAGTTAACTCTGAGCTCCTCCTGCGAGTAAGCGGTGTAGCTGTCAGAGCCGAATCCGACCGACTGCAGGTGTTTATTTCTCCGAAGGTTGCAGCTGCTCCCTGCTCCTCTCCCCCAAGTTTAGCAGCTCTCAGCCGGCCTGCAGATTTTCAATCCCCCGCTCTGCCCGGCCCTCTGCACACAACGCTCTGAAGCCTCGGTGACGGACGGACAATCTCAACACTGCCCTGAACGCTTGCTTCGCTTTTGGTCTGAAAGCGCCGTTACAGCCTCTGGTTTGGTCGCAAGTATAATTTACTTCTTTTTGTGATGGGGCAGTTCCTGTTGGCTTTACTCTGACGTTTTTATTTACAGCAGGCCTGCTTCTAGTATTGACCCATGACGGTAAAGGCTACCATGTGTGTAGGTCCCAGACGCCATCTGGCTCCTGCTGTGTCACCTGCATGTTTAACGCTTTATTGATTTAGGATTTTCTTCCTGTCACCACTTTCTTTCACGAGGATAATCACGTTTCTGTTGTCGATGGATTTTGAGCTTCCTTATTTAGATGTTTACATCGTTGGAGAACCTGCTGGATTTACTTTGGACACCAGCTGTGCGCTGTGTTTTGTGTGTTTTGTTAAAGTAAAGCAGTGAACTGATTCCTGCCTTTACGAACTGTTTCTGCACCCAGCAACATTTCTTACTTGTGGGGAAAAAGACCTTGTGAATTCCCCGTTTCTCTCAGTGCTCTGCACATACACATGTCACGTACTCAAACACATACAGTACACATTCTCAACTTGACTTTCATTTTTTCGTCTCCACGCAGTGAATGACCCTCGGCGCCCTCCCTTCCACTTTATTGATTTGACATTCATTACGAAGTCAAGTTCCTCCGAGCGTGCCGAGACGAGAGTTGGAGGTGAACATAAAAGAATTACTTGTTTATTGACCGTAACCTCCACGATCACGAGGAGGCATCAGCAAACTGAAGAAAATACACTTTAATATTTCTTATTTTATTTCTCTGCGTTTCCTGCTTACCGTCTGTTTCTGCCCGCCGTGCTCCCTCCCTCACGCCTCCGTCCATCACCCCTGTTGTTGTTCTCTCTCTCTCTCTCTCTCTCGGTTTCCCCTCTTGTCTGAACCGGCAAATGAATTCACCCCTACCTAGTGTGTAAATGTAAATGTGGACACATCCAAAGGTCACCGATTTACATCAGTGTCTGCTGGGATCTGGGCCCCTGTCTGTCCTTTGTGTGTGCGAGTGTGTGAATTTGTTCAGGGCGATGCTAAATTTCCATCTTTGGCTCATTTGAATGTGTTTTTAATTATCTGCCTTCAACAGGCTACAGAGAGAGAGAGAGAGAGAGAGAGCAACACTGAGAGGGAAGCAGAGACTAATTCAAGTTGTTTAAGAGACATGCATTAATGTTCCACTGCCTGGCAAAATTCAAATTAATTCCAGAGGACTCAATTTGGTTCCCCTCTCTCTCTCCGACGCCTCGGGCTCAATCTAGCTGCACTGTTAAAAAGGTTCATATTTCAGCTGCCGCTGTCAGAAACTCTCAGTGATCCTGAAGGACTTCAGTGTTCGCTTCCTAATCCGCTTCAGCAGCCTCTGCGTGCGGAGATGACAGAGACCCTTCATGTTGTTTGTAGTCTCCTTTTGTACCTTCAGCCACCACAAAACCATATTTTCTCACCTATCCAGACATTCTGCACAAATGTTCACCGTGCTGTCATCCTCATTCACATCTCTTAACCCTAAACCGAGGGCGAAACCTTACAAAACAAAACTCCCTTTAAGAAATTGGACCAAAACAAGTAAAAATCAGAAATCCTGTAAGTGTTTATTTTTGGAATTACTTTTATTGTAATTGAAATAATAAGTTAGTTTTTTTCCCCTGACCATGAAAGTCTGGGTGGAGTTTGGGTTTGCAGGCTCAAAATGACAAAACACACTATAACAGAAATATACAGATAAGTCAACAATAACTGTACACAGAACAGCTGAAGATACAAACCATTTACAAACAGGTCTTTCTGCGTCGCTACACTTCATGAAAAGCTTCTCCTGCAGTTCACCTGAAGGCAGCAGGACTGTCTCTGTTACCTCTACCTGTCCACCAGGGGCGAGTTCAGCGCAGACAAAACGTTCTTTTCAACGGAAACAGCGTTTCCCTGAACACCCTGCTGTGAACACAAGCGCCTTGAATTTTCCTGCCTTTTTAACACTGTTGTGTTTGCAAATTCGTGGCAGCTCGTTGGGTAACACCTGAGACACGCCCACCAAACTGTTGCAAATCGGTGCAAAACATTTTGAGATCGAACTCTCCCCCCAGGTTCCCTCTGACTTTCCCACCAGTCCCAGTCAGCTGACCTTCCCCGCCCATTTACATTACATTTATTCATTTAGCTGGCGCTTCAGGTTTCTTCAACTTTCACTCAGGAGCAAAAATCAGCCTTTAAACTTCGCAGGAAATAAAAATTTGATTCTTATCGTGATAATTATCGAAAGATATGAAACTTTTGATCGTGGTAACGTTTTTGTATCGTCCAGCCCTAAACCGTATCCACCGTGGCAGAGAGACCATCTCTTAGCCGGGCAGACGGGCAGCAACAGCCCTTTCTTTCCCCAGAACTGAAGCAGCCTCTTCGATGAGCAGCCAAATGTCTTCAGGCATCTACAACCAAGTCCAGCCGCCCTGGATTTGAACCCTCCTTGGATAAATCTGACCTGGATGAGAATCTTCACCGGTCTGAGAAGCACGTGAAGGGAGATCCTGCAGAATAGCTTCAGATTAATGCGAACACATAATCAGCTTCATCATTATAACGATGTGTTTTATCATCACCACCATCATCACGCTAATTAACTCTTAAAGAACCCTCTCCATCTGCCTCTGGCTGCTTTGTTTACGTCGCACCGCTGTCCTCGCCGTCATGCCTCACTGTCATTGGCTCAGCTGTTTCAGAGCAATGAAACCGATGGTGTGATTGGCTGAGAGTGCTTATTACTGCCACACCGAGGTTTGTTTGTCACCTCTTTGATTTCTATTCTTCATACTTGTGTGTTTTCTCATTATCTTCTGAATAATTCACTTTTCGAATATACTGTGTTACTTAAACCACGATTTCTCTCACAGCCTCGCACTAGTTATTAGAAAGTGAGAGCCATAGTGTCCCCGGACAGATTCTCTCTCGTTCACCATTTTACCAAGTGTTTGAAGTATAAAGAGTTTAAAGGGTTTAATACTTTATTGAGTACTGCATAACAGGGTTTCCATGTGGACACGGAAGCCTCGCACAAGCCTTGAAAGTGCTGCGAGATATAAGTCTGAAAAAATAATTAAGCATTAATTAAGTCCGGCAGATGAAGGATGGACCAATCAGAGAAGGGTTGAGGTTGGGTGGGGGGGTTAAATAATGATGACACAAAGCAGGACAGAATTTTGCATCTGTATATGTGGAAACACTGACTGAGCTGACGGAGGTAGCAAGAGTTTATATTGGGGGCAGATATTCACATGAGCTCATTACTTGACATGCTGTCACAGCGTCTCTGTCATGTGACGTCCGTCGGTTTTGTCTTCATTCTTCTCTCCGTCTCTGTTTCGTTCCCCTGGGTCTTCTTTCCCTCCCAGCCCATCACTCACATCTCTCTTTGTGACATTTTGGTGTGAAGAGATGTTCCCAGCAAGCGACGCAGCCGAGCCTGACGGTGCGACCGTCCTCTTCTGAGAGAGAGAAATTAATAGAGAAAGAGATGGAGGTGAACAATGAAAGGAAGACAAACAGAAAGAGAGAAGAAAGCACATGGAAAGAGAACGATACAGAGCGTTAAGCGGAAGGGCGAGATCAGCATCGAGGCTTTGCAGCAGTCCGTCTTTACTCACTATGACTGCAGCTTTAAGTAATTTCACTTTATTTTAAATCAATAAACTGTGTAAATAAATCTCCAGGTGCATAAAAGCTTATGTTTTCAATTCAATTCAGCTTTATTGGCATGAACGTCAAATGACAAATATTGCCAAAGCTTAAAATATAATACAAAAGGAACAATTCATTACATAAAAATAAATAGGTGTGTTTGTGTGTTAAAATAAAAATATTTAAAAACAAATAAATAAAAAATTTTAAATAAAATAAAACAGCGTGTTGTAAATTCAATTCACAGGGTTCATGAAATAAAATAAATAAAATTATGTGTGTGTGTGTTAAAAATTAAAACATAAGAAAAAGTAAATATAAAAATAAATGTATAAAAATAAAACGGAAAACTTGTGTGCGATTAAAAGAAAACCAAAATCTGAAAAATCAGTATCAAATGTGAAATTTTAAAAAACAACAATTACTAAAATAACTGATTTTTAAATTTTTTTTATTGTAGTACAATTATTTATTATTTATAATAATATATATATATATATATATATATATATATATATAATATATCTGTGTCTGATATGAATTTGAATTCGGTGTATATTTGGGAAATGTTTGCAAAGTGTTAGAAAGTGCAGCTCGGTCTCCACCTGTGTTTTCTTCTGCAGTGGTGTCATTGAGTGTGTTTGGGAACACGTGATAATAATAGATTCAAACTGTTTGTTTAAAATATTTATTTGATCATCATCATCATCATCAGTGATGTGAAGAGCACTGAGCCTTTACACCAGATCTCACCACGCTGCCTCAAGTGTGTTTTACCAAATGAACCATAGAAATGTATTATATCTGCGTGCAGCTGAACACCACACCGCTCTGCTTTGGTTACCTTTAAAGCTGCTGTCACACTTCCTGCAGCGTCCCAGAGAAAAACCAGCTAAAGCGAGAGCGCTGCATCACGTGTGAGCTAGCTGGAGACGCTGTTCCGCTAATCTGTATGTTCTGATGAAGTTTTGCAAATGCAGCATCTGAGAAACAGCCACACGTTCCCCTCCTGAAGCATCAGATAGCTATGCTTTGCCACGTCCTTCGGCGTCTGGTACCAACGCACACGATGGCCTTCGCCGTCATAGATCAACAATAAGATTAGGCCTTGTATAAATAAGGAGGTGGACGGGCGGGTCAGAAACGTTAACCACTAGTTTTATTTTGAAAGTTTAACCGAGGTTGCATATTTAATATTGTAAACTTGACCGTGAAACCCTACATGTGTAAAAACCACAGCTGAGGGCGTTAAAAAGTGACGCTACGGATGTTGAAGAAGCGTCCATATGTGATGAGTTGGGAGTGAGAACTGAGACAGAGCCGCCGTCACTCCTCTGCCGACAACAGGTACAAAACTGCGTGTGTGAGCGTGTGTCCCAGTTCCACTTGGCTTCGAGCTCATTTAGTCCGATGCCAGGGCTTCGTATCGACACGTGGCACAGTCGGTGTCAGCCTGTTCCCGTCACAGGCTTGACAAGCATATTTATTTCACGCAAAACGTCAATTTTGCGTGTATAGAACGCCCGGTGTGTATGAGGCGCATTTCTACATGAGACCCTGGGGTAAGTTAGTTAGAATCGCTTCCGGTCGCCAACTAACTCGAGGAACTTACCTTAATCTTACCCGTCACAGAACGGTGCCTAAACCTAAGTCAGTAAATGTTTGCGTGTAGGCTCTCGCCTCCATCGTGTTGCAACGCTGTAGCAAGCGTGTCTCAGCTGCCTCTGAAGCCTCGGGCGCTCTGCCCTGGGACGTGTCGGAGAGGGGCGTCTTTGAGAAGACAGTTCGTGGCGAGAGGGACTGAGGTCCTGGCAAGGATCTCGCCGGAGAGAGTGAGCCCTACGTGGGATGAGGTTTCCAGAGCCCTCAGGTTTCTGGGAGTGGCTTAGGCCCCGTGTGCACAGAAGCGGACAATTTTTCAATTCATTTACAGCGGGGCGCCGGCGTTTTACAATTTGGTAAAAGCGCTGGCTCGATCACCGATCACTTATACCCAGCCGTCCAATCACAGTAGAGGAGGGGCGGGACAAATACCACAACGTAGCAACGGTCACTATGCTGGAACCGGGCTTCGTCCAACCTCAGCTCTTGGACCAAGCGGTGGTACTCGCCGAGATGTTTCCTCGCCGTCCTCTCTCTCCACCTGCTTCAGCCTCCCCTTCACACAGAGCGAGGACTCTGCTCTGTGTTGACATTTTCACATCCAGTAAAGTCAGGTAGAACCACCTGCAACAAATGTCATGTTTTCAGAAGAGCAGCTGCCGTTTTCAGCTGGTGAAAAAACACCCTGGTGGACCGCGGGCCCTGCGCTGAGGTGACACGAGCAGCAGAGAGAGCGCGGGAGGTTGTGCGTGTAGTGCGTTCAGGTGATTTAAAGCTGCAGCTTTAAACCTGCATTTATCTGCATTTTCAAGCTGGACTGCAAACCTTTCGGTTTGAATTCCACGAGGACCTGGATTTAAAATGACTTGTTAGAGAAAACTCTGCAGAAACAAGAAATGGCTCATTGCTCATTTTGTTAAATTTCAGAAAGTCACCTGCAGAGTGTGTTGTATGCGTGTCGCGGCTCTTTGCTTGCATACACTGTAGTCCTGGGAAGCAATTCGGTCAGGCTGTCTGTTTGCATTTTTCACCTTGCAGAGCACACATGCTTCGCTTCGCTCTCCCTCGCTCTCTCTCACACATTTCTCTCGCAGCCTGCTAAAGGTTTACAGCATTGGAAGGTGCCGATTACTGTCCTCATTTTCACTGCAGCATATAAACTGATTTTTGCTGCGGTGGTGATGGAACATTGGCGTTATTAACTTTTCAACCCCTTTAAAATGAGGCCGGGTGGCAAAGGATGGAAGAATGTAAACTTTTTTTTAGACCTGGAGGGTAGCTTCTAGGGTAAGGAGGGTTCAGCACGGACTGCTATCTCCGAGTGGCCCGGTAGCCGTGGACAAACAGCAGCTGAGATATTTTTTAGCCCGGTATCCATCTGCATTATGTTCATTTCGGGCAATTCGGCAGCTCCCAAACTGCGTCAAGGCCGAGCCAGGGCAGGAAGCATTCACCAGCGGAAAGTGAAGGTGTAGATGGGCGTGTACTGCGCCTGACTTCCTGCTGTAAACTGGAGTTCGCGGTTAACTTTGCCATCATTTAAATCCCAAGCGGTGACTGTGATCCAGGGCAGAGGCGAATTATACAGTGACAACCGAGGGGTCAACTTCAGATCAGTGGTCAAAAAGAAAACCCAGAACAGCGCAGGCTTCAGTAAACTAAAATCTTACACTGCTTACAAAGTCCTTGCTTGTTTAACTGACGTGTGCAGCTTGTAGATGATAAATCAAATTCATTACACCAGTTCATGGGTGCCCCGTAACACACGACCACTTTTGTAGTCAGGGGTCACTATTCTACAGTAAAACTGCCAGCAGGCCAGACCCACAAGAGCGGACCGTCAGGACCGTTTAAAACAGACCCACACAATGATGAACTGGAACCAAAGACACTTTCATAAAATACAATCTGCAATTCTTATTTAAGTTTGAACCTTTTTGAGCAAATATCTCGTTTCCTCCTGCTCATGTTGAATGAGAAAGAAATGTAATCTGTAATCTGTCGTCATGCACTGTTGGGGAATTTTTTTTAGCTGTTTTTACTGTTTTTAGTAACTTTGCTTGTGTAACCCGTATGAAACACAGGGCCACTAAAACCGTGAGTCCCTGCTGTCCCTGCAGAGAGCGCTATAAACAGACTGTATCGGGGCAGAGAGGCCACCTGCAGTCCTCACGTCCCTGGTAGGTCTCGTGTGTCAGCTGTTAATGTGAAGCGTAACATAACAGTGTGAAACTTTGATTATATCCGCATTATCTACACTGATGAGCTCCGTCATTAGTGGAGCATCAGCTGATGAGCAGAGAGGAGCAGCCTCTGTCCGGCTGCTGCTGTTTGAAACTCGGTGAGATGAAGCATGTTTTTGCTAATGATGCTAATCACAGTGAGCGAGAAAAACACGCTGTAGGGTTCAGATACTGAACAGGAAAACCCGATCAGGGTTATAAGACTGATGTCTAATGTTTCAGCGGACTTTGGTGCGTATTGTGTCATTGTATTTATGCGCTTAAAAGATCAGCTAGCTAATCGCTAATGCTAGCTACGAGCTAATCGCTAATGCTAGCTGCGCTTAATCGCTAATGCTAGCTGCGCTAATCGCTAATGCCTAGCTACGGGTTGATCGCTAATGCTAGCTACGGGCTAATCGCTAATGCTAGCTACTGGGCTAATCGCTAATGCTAGCTACGGGTTAATTGCTAATGCTAGCTACGGACTAGTCGCTAATGCTAGCTACGGGCTAATCACTAATGCTAGCTACGGGTTAATTGCTAATGCTAGCTACGGGCTAATCGCTAATGCTAGCTACGGGTTAATTGCTAATGCTAGCTACGGGCTAATCGCTAATGCTAGCTACGGGCTAATCGCTAATGCTAGCTACGGGTTAATTGCTAATGCTAGCTACGGGCTAATCGCTAATGCTAGCTACGGGCTAATCGCTAATGCTAGCTACGGGTTAATTGCTAATGCTAGCTACGGGCTAATCGCTAATGCTAGCTACGAGCTAATTGCTAAGCGCCAAGCTAATAGTTAATTCTGGTTGAAGCGGTTCTTTGTGTTGTTTTAAGGAGATGATAACTTTACTCTTAACTTCTAGCTGGTTGGTGGAAAGTAGCCTGCTGAGTGTTTGAAGCTGCAATACTTTAATTTTTGTTGGTATTAAAACATCCAGTTAACGGAGTTAAATACTGACACACTGATGATCTGCAGATTGGTTTATTACAGTGCACATGTTTAATTTGTTAGCACTGATAATTTAATCCATGATAAATAATTTCAGTGTTAAAATACAAATTGTTGACATGTAGAAGTTCATGATATGAGGTTCATGAACTTAATGCTAAAACACCAGTTGCTGTTAAATGTGGTAATAAATTTTACGGTAAGCAGAGTCTGTCTTCAGCCTAAGGCAGACACCCCAATCTAGCTGGTCGTCATAGCGACGCCACACACAACTGCCGTGACGTAATATTCAGTGCGACGCACACACAGTGACCCACACAGCTGTGTCTTGATTTAAGTTAAAACGTTTCTACATTACTCAGAATGTAAAGACGGAGCTGAAGCTTGTGGTAGCAGGTCAACTTGTAAACAATAGAAAACCAAAGAAAGGGTGAGTAGAGTCGAGGCGAGTCGAGCTGGTACCATGCAGCGGAAAAGCGTCTCTCTCTCTCTCCCTGTGTGTTCGCTTAGGTGACTTTCTCCATCAGTAGTAGGCTGTATCCTGTTTAAAGTCACCGACAAAAACCAGCTCCTGCCTTCTGGACTTTCCTCCTGTGACTTCGAGCTGCGTGTTGAGGAGGCGTGTTGACGACGTAGCCTATCAAAACAAAACCAATGTGGTAGCTGACGAATATCATCTGACTGGTGTGTTCACTGTCGCCTTACCTGGTCCGCCCTTGTAGAATATCCACAGTGTCACGACTGGTAACCACTGGTAATCACTGTGTAATCAATTGAAGCATAATGTGCGAGTGATTTATTCATAACCTCATTCAAGTAATGTACATTTGTAAAAAGTGCTGAATTTACAAGCTCTTTTGTGTTTTCATTTTTATAACTCAGTGGTCTTCACAGCGTTTTACTTTTACCCAGGTGTCACTTTCTGACCACCTGACTGGAGTCACCTCCTTAGGCCCCGTGTCCACCAAAGCGTTTTTTGCCGGCTGAAAACGCCACCTGCTGTTCTGAAAACGCCCAGCTGGCAGCGCTAGGGTGCGTTTTGGAGGCGCAGTGGGCGGGGTTTTTGAGACGCTGTGGTTGCTATGATACATAATTTCCGAGGAGGCGATGTGCTGCAAGTAGAGCAGCCTGCTTAATTTACTGAATGTAAAAATGTCAGCACAGAGTACGTAGGCCTGCTCGCTCTGCAGGAAGAGAAGGCTGAAACATGAGAGCGTAGACTGTCCGGACCATAGACTGTATATAAAAATGGACGTAGCGTCCGTGACGTCACCCATTGGTTTCTGAAGAGCCGTTTTGAAGCTCAAAAGTGGCGGAGCTGGCCGCCGCCATCTTGGCGGCGCGTCACCGAGCGTCACTCCCGGATAACCAAAAATGGGCAAAGAGGCGGGTCGTAGGTGGAGCTGAGGTGACGTTTTGCTGAAACCACTCCCGCCTAGCTCGACGTGACCGAGTTAGCTCATGCTAAGGAGCTAATGCTACATGCTACTCGGCGGTGCTGTACGGTGGAGGTTGGAACCTGCGCTGCCGTGTTGTTACCAGTTTACGGACATGACCAACTACAGTCAAGGTAAGACACCGGAAAATAATATAATACCTCACATATCTGTTATTGACATTATACTTCATAGGGTTTTAAATGCTTTTTAATATATAACGTAAATGTGATAACATTATTTTGCAACACTAACGTTACGTTAGAACAGTTAACGTTAACTATGAATCAGTTATTAATTAACGTTACCTTAAGTTTACTGAACTTTACATCTCAAACGAACAATTAAATCAATTAACCCTTTTACATACCGTTGGTTAGGAAGCGGTCAGTTGTTACTTGTAATAAACCTAACTTAATAAGCAAGCGGTAGAGTCCTTAGTTACATGATGGACGCTGTATAACTTGTCAAACGTTAGCTATAGCTGCTATCACGTTAGTAAATTCCCCACACAGCTAACGTTATTTTGAGTAAAGTTGCTGCTGTCGGCAGGGTTTTGTCAACTTGTGTGGGATTATTGTCTGGAATAGGACATGAGAGAGAGAAAGGTACTTTTTATATTTGCCACAAGATTCTTGTTGCGGTTCTGATGTCTCCACATCTGCTACTCAAAGCTTTAACTTTGAGTCTAAATAACGTTGCTAGTCTTGGCTACTGGACATTTTTATAGCAAATATAAAATTGTCTGTCTTAAGAGGACAACACAAAAACATTTAAAGACTGTCTCCCTTGTTCCATTTTCTCCCAGAATCACACTGTGGATCAGATGTTCCACCTGGCTCAGAGAGCTGCAGAGACCTGGGAGTCCTCATTGTGCTGATGGGGTGGACTGACGTGGAAAGGCCTTCTCTCCTTCTGTTTACTCTGACTTTTTAATATTGTGCATATTTGTATCATAGATCCATTTAAATATATACAGTTTATGGTTCACTTAATAATAATAATTTCTATATATTAGCACTCAGAGCTGACCAAATGCATGTGTAGTGAACACGTGAGTTTATACAATGTAAACCACACAAAACTTTCTCAGAGGTCGCAATAAATGACACCTTTTACAGGGCTTCAAAACTACTCAGTGTGCAGATAATTCTTTGTTTTTCACTACTGAGTAACTTCTCAGTCAATGTCACATTTGTCAAAATAAAACCGTATACAACAGCAACCTTTAGTGTTTTACTTTTTACTAACAAAAAAAATGTTAACCTATAAATAACATCTTAATATTTTTTAATTTACAGCTGTTAACTAGAATTTATTTTTAAGTTTAGATCACACTATTTAAAATTAAAATATGAAACTGAGAATGAATGAAGAATGATTTTATTATGTATAATTAGTTTGATACACTTTATAACAAAGTGTTCCTAATACAACAGCAATAGTTAATAGTAAATTAAACTCATGAAATGAAAACATCAATATTAAAAGGTTACAAATGTAAAAGTAGTTTTGTATGACTTGAAATGTGTTGAATTATTATAATGATAGAATCTGTTGATAAGGACCCAGTGTCATAATTTCACGTCAGTAGTGTTCAGGTGTTGTGAGTAAAAAGAAAAGCAGGAGCTGAAGAGCTGGAAGCTGGAGCTGTTCTCTCCTGAAGAGCTGGAAGCTGGAGCTGTTCTCTCCTGAAGAGCTGGACACAGCTAATCACATCTGGAGGGTTCTGCAATCAGCTCCACTGGTACCTGTAAAGACAACAATGGGTAGACAGTTAAGCAGCTTCTTCCAAAGAGCCATAAAGCTACTGAGCTCTGAGATCGCCTCAGCAGGAAAACCTCTCTGGCATGTGACAGTAATTCGGGGTGGCATGTGAAATACACTGTTTACTACTATGTGCAATATACGGGTTGCTGTTGGACACTATACAATAATAACTACTCAAGTCAGATCTTTTTTGAACGCTTATTATAAGGATCTTATTTTTTTATTTCTTATTGAACTGTACAACCTTCTTTGGCAAATTCTAGTCCACCAAACAAACTCAGAGGCGGCTCTCACACACCTAATTTCTCGCCATAACTAAACCATCGCCTTAGTCACAGCCCAGCTACCTGTCTGCAGGCAGAACGCACATTATATGCTGACAAAAAAGGTGGATGCAAATCTCTGCATGTAGCCTACAACAGCTGTTCAGTCGAATTATGCATCCACCTCTTAAAC
Organism: Lepomis macrochirus; assembly: GCA_024633595.2. Taxonomy (NCBI): domain Eukaryota; kingdom Metazoa; phylum Chordata; class Actinopteri; order Centrarchiformes; family Centrarchidae; genus Lepomis; species Lepomis macrochirus. The sequence goes on along the minus strand of JALXJV020000004.1, from coordinate 2,717,416 downwards.
TCTTCAGAAACGTCGCTGATCAAGCGCAGTTTTCACCTTATTTGCTGAATCTCAATGAATGCTAACGTTACATCTACTGAGTGTAATAACTTATTGATGACTAAACAGTCTTTAATATGTACTTTGAATCAATCATCCCCACTGATAAACCCCACATAGAATAGTATAACGGTATCGTAACGGTAACGTTACACTCGGAGGTGCACGGCTCCCCTCGGGAGAGACAGCTAGCTCAAATAGCAGAATCGGTGCTCCTCGGTGTGACAGTTTCAGGCAGCCGCTGCCCCCTCGGCTCTCTGCCTTTAAACCCTTTGTGTCCAGCGGGATGAGCTGCCACTTATAATAGTACGTGGCTAGTAACGTTATCTAACTGAACAGTGATTCCGTTACAGGACGTAGCTAAATCTCACATCGTCCGCTAGTAAAAGTTACCGTTAGCATTACGTCAGCTAACTGAGAGCTGAGCCTTTTACTTACAACTTCTTACAGACGCCTTTTCTTCAAAGCATTATCACACTAATGTCTAACACTAAGATTAATCTAATAACGTTACATTTTGCGTTCTCCCTTCTTGCTGACTTGTCTTTGACTCATTAAAAGCTGCGGTCAGAGCACACTAACTTACTTACTTAACGCTACACTCACTTAGCAGCTTGGGGCTACTCGTATCTGGCTAATTAGCGTAACGAGCTAACGTTAAGCTAACAAGCGATGTGCCGAGCGATATCTGTTAAGTGTTAACACGTACATAAAATACATTGATAAATAAATTTCACTCACCAAGTAGAACACGGAGGAGTTCCTGAAGGTTCTCTCTCCAATGAACTGCACAGCCTGCCATTATTCATCCGGTATCTGCATGTAGAAATGTCCAAAGCCTCCGACAGGCTGAGCCTCAGAGCTCCGTGTAGCTGAGTGAGGCTAACAGGCGGTCGAGAGAAGTTAGGAGTGGCAGAGCCTAGAGGCTCTGTCAATCAAAGCGACCACGCCCCTAATAATGCAGAACTTTAAGGCTTAATATAATTTAAACAGGTGAGTTATAAAAAATTCACCCCTCACAGTTGTCACGAAGGGCAAAATTAGCGATATGCACTAAAACCATTTTTTGAACCAGGCTGTAAACATGTTTTATTCTGCTGTAAAGTTGGGCATTTTAACATGGGGGTCAATGGAGATTGACTCCCTTCTGCAGCCAGCCTCAAGTGGCCACTCGATGAATTGCAGTTTTCAGTTACTTCCTGGTTGCATCGGAAGTGAGAGCCGGAGGTTGCCGCTTGGTCCGGACGCAGGTTCAAGAGATTCACGGCGAGTAGGCACATCGTTTCGTTCAAGATCGGATCGGATGCGGCGTTTTTGTCCCAGGTGGAAACACAGACAGTCAAAACTGATAACGCTCCAATCAGAAGCTTCGATTCAGTTCATTCAGTTTTGGAACAGTGGATCCAGAGAAATCTGAAGGAAGAGTTAGAGGACACCAGAGAGGAAGAGGAGGAGGAAGATGAGAAGGAAGAAGAACAGTAGGAGTTGGTGGAGGAGATGGGATAGGAGTTAGATGAGGAGTAGGAGGAGGGAAATGTTAGCGGATGGAGGGAAGGGAGAAGAGTTGGACGCTCAGGAAAAGGTAAGTGGAGGAAAGATAGATCAGCCAGAATGGGAAGGTTATGGTTAGGAAAAGGAGGGTAAGGGCTAGGAAGGCATGATAGGAAGGCAGTGGGGTTAGTGGTAGGACAGTAAGGGTAAGAGGAATGGTTAAGGTCAGGGGAAAGGATCTGGGTTAGGGGTAAAGAAGGATCAGGGGAAGAATTAAGGTGGGACGGTAGAGGTTAGGTAGAAGAGGGTGTGGGGAGAAGGTAGGCAGGTGTGTTTGAGGAGGAAGAAAGCCCGAGACATGTATTAGTCAGGACCCAGGTACCTGGTGGGGACAACGAAGTGGATCGAGACGGTTTAAAGTAAGTCTGGTTCGGTTTTATGGAGTGGTCTGAGTCTTTCTGGTTATAAGAAATCCTCATAAGTGGGAATTAGCTATTTCTTGCTTTTCTGGTTAATTTTGAAAAGGTTCTGAAGTAGGAATATTTGGTGAAGGGCAAAGAACTTGTCAGATAGACATTTTCCACTGGTACTGGAAGATAGTCCGTATTCCTCATCCAAGTTATTTATGCCCATGTTTTTATTGCTTATTTTTTAGGTCATAGGAAACATGTAGAGCCAGTAGGTACAGGTGAGAACAGGATAACAATTAAGCCACAACAGTCCGCCTTAACATCAATAACTTCTAAGGAACAACCTGTTAAATTGAATCCTTAGGCTTCGCTTCAGGCCGCCTGGGGACAGAGGAGCCCAGTTTCTGTATCCATCGCCGTTCACGATGTCGCCTTTGTCCGTCCGTCCAACTTGTTTCCTCCAGTCCGAGAACCCGGAGGTTGTAAACCGTGCAGTCAAAAGTGCTGTACCAAAGAGTGTCCGGATGAAATCTGTTTTATGAAGTACAGCATGGGAGTCCGAGGGTTTGAAAAAGACTCAGGTATCCAGATGACCCGCTTCGGGAATTGTTGGTCCCATGAAAGTGGTTGTATCCAGGAAGTCGATCCGTTCTCGCAGGGCGGGTCTGGTGTGTTTAACTGTATCGCACACTAAGGACTACAAAATGTGCAAATGTATATTTGCACATTTATTTCTTTGTTGTGTTCATGATGTGAAAAGGTTTTCGAGGGAGAGAACCACAAGCCACATTACTAAAACCAGTTTTGTAGTATTGTTTTGTGTTGTGTCCAAAACATTCAACATTTTCATTCTCAGAACACATTGTGCTCTCTAAAGCACACGTCGCCATCCAAACACAAGTGGCAGCAGTCAAATACAAACAGAGAACACGTCACTGATCAAACACAACCACTCAAAATTGATTTCACATGTTTCAAATCATGTGACACGACCGATATAAGCCAGCTCAGAGAGCAAACAGGTTGTTGAAGGTGGGACGGAGAAAGTTTAAGAATGGATGGAAGAACCACTGTGAGAGGACGAGTGGCCCTGAACATTGAGCTTTCCATTTGTTTACACTACTAACTGCTCAATAGATGTTGACTGGTTCCTCCTTAAAAAGTCTTAAATTGAATTCAGGTCTCAGATTTACCTTATATTTACTGTAGGTATTAAATTTACTAAATTTACTAGCAAAAAATAGGGTGGAGTTTTGAAAACTATTTGACCGTATTGGTGACTCATCACGCCACAACCAGCTCTCTTACTAAATGCATCCTAAAAAAAGACACAGGATCAGAAGTGTCTTCCACCCTTTGTCCATCCTCAGTGACTCTCACTCTCTCCCTTTATTGGCTGTGCATTGAGGGAGGTGTGAATGGCGCCTTCACCCGCTTCAGCGCCATCGCCACTCACTCCGTGTCGCTGGCTCCCGTAACACATCCACTTCTACAGCCTCATTTCTCTCCCTTCTTGTCCAGGCGAGGAACCGAAGAGAGGCTTCGATCTCCTCCCTTGTGGATTGTCTTTCACACTTCTCTCTCCAACACCATTCAGATGATGCTGTTCGTTGTCTCTCCACCGAGTAAGACAGAAAACCTTTCTCCAAGATTCCTCTGCATGAGGCAAACACGAGCGTGAATCCTTCCTGTTTCCCAAGAAGTCACGGGGACACGCTGGTAATCTCTGCATGTCGTAAGATATTCTGTATTGTCCCTGAAGGGAAAATTGTTTTGGACTCCGTTTTGCATCTTCACAAAAAAACAACTCGAGAATAACAAAAAAACGTTCATCTCTCGAGACTTACTGACTTAACATAAGACAGCCACCCGTATAAATCTGCACATTCACGCCTTCTCACGCTGGCTGCACCTGATGGCACCACCCGTACAGATTTTAAGCTGGACTGCGCACACTTTAGTTATTTGGTCTTCAGAACCTACAAAATGTGTCTTGTCAAACATGATGCTGACAACTAAACATTCAGATATTAAAAACACGTACTTGGAAAGCAAGTAAGGAGCAGTGACCTTTATTTAACATCCTGAAAACGGAGACCACTCGTGTATTTCTCCTGAGATTGTGCAAATCTAACAGTTTATCACATGGTGATAGTGATTATTTACACAGTGCCTGTGCATGTTTTGAAAAGCCACTCAAAGCACTAGAAGCTCTGTTTATCTCTCTCCTCTCCTTCCCTCTATCACACATCTCCACAGTAATTAGAAGGCTAATGAAGGGCCTTGAGTCTCCCTCGAGTGCCTTGTCTCACCCTCACCCTCACGTTCCCGGGGGAGACAAAGATTTATCTGCGCTGGACGTGAGGGTGTCACATCCAGATTCAAATGAGCGGGCGTTTGAGCCTCATCGAGTGAGAATGATTCCCGCCGGTGCATTTTTACTCAGCTAACAGGGAAGCTACACGGGAGATGTTGTGCGGTGGCGTGCCTGCAGAACCGAAGCCCGGGGGTGTGAACTGCAGCAGGTTACTGTCTGTGCTGAAGTGTAAAATATATTTTTCTCTTACCGCCGCATGCTTTTTTTGCATTTTTCCTGGATGTAACAGCTGCCCCTGGTGATGTTGCCCTGCGTTTAAAGAAGCAATACTGCCGTTACACCCAAGACTTGAATTTAAATCTGACCATGTTCAACTCTACTCTATTACATAAAGTGTTTACTACTGTGTGCACACTGTACCATTCTACTGTACGTGCTATGTTCAGGCTCCTGTTTTTTACACAGACTTACATGCAGAGTGACTGAGCTGAGGCTTTCCAGAATAAACAGAGTCCAAATATGTAAGTGTGCTCACCTTGTCCGTCTATAACTGTGTGACACTAAAGTAAATGATTTAACTTAAGTTACGTAATCTTTTCCTCAAACTAACCAAGTAGTTTTTGTGCCTAAAGTCGCAACGTCGCCCACGTAAGCTTTATTTTGAAAGTCTAACCGGATGTAGCATGTTTATTGTTGCTAACGTGACCACGGAGCTCTGCGTGATCCGAAATGACACACGAGAGGAAGCTACAGCGTCATGTTTTAAGGCAGAGGGCCCCTGAACCTGCAGCAGTATCTGACGAGTTGACTGCACGTGTGAACTGAAGCAATAATAAATAATAATAATAATAATAATCTAATAAAGGGACGTCACCTGAGTCAGCATGCAAAGTCTTATAGTCTGTATCTGAACTTTCAAACGTGTCAGCGGGCGCCTTGGTGATGAGGCCAGCTGCACATGTGACCTGGTTCAGAACAGATGCCAAAGATTCTGCAACTCCCTCGTGAAGCTTCGAGAAACGACCTTCAGATGATGCATTTCAGGAGTTTATACAGCAAAGAGGGAAAACATGGCTGCAGGAAACATGAGGGTGGAGGAAACCAGAAAAGTCTCACTCCTAGAAATGAAATGTGGATTCCCTGTAGCTCCGACGCTCCCTGTGATTGTTAATATATCTGAACTGCTGACGGCAGGGTTCAGTTCCCTTTCGGCCTCGTCTTGTTAAGATTGGAGGTGAAGCTGTAAATTATTGAGTGAGATGTTGCGGGCTAAGTGCAGCGTCAGCGTACTGCAGGTGCAGATTGGGTGAAGTAGCTCAGATACATTATTGATAGAAATGATGTACTTGTTCGACACAGACCTGGATGACAGACGGAGCTGCTCTGAGCCAGCAGCGCTTCTTTCTACACGGACGCTCGCCTCAGCGTAGCGTTCACGTGGAAGGTGCGTCGCTAAACTAGACCAAAAGAAGCGTTTTAGAATCTGATCTGAAAGTGAAACTTTACCCCCCCGATGTGTCCTGATGCACAGCAACAAAAGATCAAGATCATCATCTGGTGATCAGGAACATATTTGGAGCGATAACGTCCGCTGCGCTCATTTCCGCAAGTTTTACAAAGTTCCCATTAGTCCCCATCAAGTCCCGATCCATCACATCCACTGGGCTTGTTTTTGAGTCTGTCATTACTGTAAAATAGTGACGCTACATTAGAGCTCTCTAAACCGCCTCTCTCTCTCTCTCTCTCGTCATTAACGTCATGGAAGCCAATTGATATGCTTGTGTGGTTGTAATCCTCCCAACTCTGGAGAATTCTGCAGAAAAACAAATTAAAACTTGAGGTCTGGCTGCATGCGGGTGGAAAATCGGGGTGATAATGCTGCAGTACGCTGCTCCTCTCTGTTCCACGGTCTCTCTCTCCCCGAGGCCTCCCTCCCTGCGTCCATCCATCTTCTCTCTTGCTCGTATTTTGCTCTCTTTCACCACTTTCCTTTCTCCTCACCTTTAAAAACCCTGCATGCTTCCACCTTGTTTTACTCCCTTACCTCCTTCTTCTCTTTCCCTCTTTCTGTCCGTGTCCTTTCTCATTCTCAGCAGTTTGTCCATCCATCGTTCTGCCCAGTCCCTCTCCGTCCCTTACGTCTCTCTTCCTTTACATGGCAAAACGTTATAGCATTTAATTCCTAAAGCTTAGAAGTCGCTATTGAAAACCCACAACTATTCCCATGTTACTAGTATCTGTATTTAGACACCTGTTCATTGGTCACTAGTACATTTCTGTGGTTAATAGTCATTCGTTAATGACTAGTAAATGGCTTGTTTGGAGTAACACTTTTAATTCTTACTAGATCAATGGAAGAGTGGAATAGCTGCAAGTAACCATGAAGACCAGGATCCAGATCTTCTTCACCGAAGCGGGCGAGCTGTTCTGCAGAACGTGCAGTCGAATACATAAAGAAAATCGTCTACTGACAAACACTTTGAGAGAGAATGTCAGAAACACGGGGGGGCTGCAGGTGTTCACACACAACACGAGAAGATAACACAATATAAACGATAAACACAACTCGCCATTTCTCCATCTGTATGAACCCAAAGGAAACATGTTAGCTGTGATTAAATATCAATAAACGGATCAAACTGATGCCGAAATAACCACAACATGATGCAGATTTGTTAAACATATGAATTCCTGCTTTGTCAGGTCTGTCAGCAAGACAGCAGGACAACAACTTCTAAAATGTTTGTTTTCTGAATGGAGTTCGGATCGATCAGGGCTGTGCTATGCTAACTTGGTCACAGTAAAGTACGACGACAGCTGGAATAAAGTTACAGACACATGTTTTCTGAACTCACCAGGTAGTTCAGCCTCCTCGCTTTTCTCAAAGTAACGCCCAGCTTTGTCCCGCTTTTATATAAATATGAAGTCGTAGTCCAACAGAGCTAACGACGCTAACAACAACACTGGAACCGGATGTGCACGAGCTGCTGAGAAGCTCCAGTGAAGATAAATCAACGCTGAAATCCTAAAACTAAAGTAAAAGCTAATTTAATAAAACAGTTAACTCTGAGCTCCTCCGCGAAGTAAACGGCGTAGCTGTCAGAACCGAATCCGACCGACTGTGGGTGTTTATTTCTCTGAAGGTTGCAGCTGCTCCCTGCTCCTCTCCCCCAAGTTTAGCAGCTCTCAGCCGGCCTGCAGGTTTTCAATCCCCCGCTCTGCCCGGCCCTCTGCACACAACGCTTTTGGTCTGAAAGCGCCATTAGGAGTGACGATTGGCTGGGCATAAAAGCTCATGCTAGAGACCGCCCAAGAACATCACAACTTTCATCACAGTTTCTTAGAAAAGCTGCCACATAATCAGCATTTAAGGAGCAAAAATCCCTGAAAAGGCTGTGAAACCCAGGAGGACTAATGTTAAGTACTAGTATCTTAAAACGGCTTGCCAAGTCCTTTTCCCTCTTCCTCGCCATCCTCACCTTCCCTCCTTTCCACCCTCTGTGCGCCCTTGTCTTTACCTCCCTCTTCTCTTGACCCCTGTTCCCTCCCCTCCCATCCTTCTCTTCTTCCTTATCTCCTTCCTTATCTTCTCACATCCTGACCTTTCAGCCCTCTTCTCCTTTTTCTCCTTTGCTGTCAACCTGTTTCCTTCATGTTTCCTTTTCTCTCCTTTTCTTCCCACCATGCCTTCTCCTTGGCTGCCCTTTACTTCTTCGTGTTAGGGTTGAACTATTAATTTAAATCTTATCAAACTGAAAAATGTCCTGGGAATAAGGAGGTGCACTTTCTGTTCAAGGCAAAATGTGGCAAAAAACTATTTTAAATTAAACATTGTGCAGCTGCAGAGACGTGCCGGCCCGCACATAATATTCTACAGACTAAAGCAAACCTCTGTGTCCAGATTCCTGTAAGAAACACACCATAATAACTTAAAAATGTTTTTCAGTGAAAACAATCATTCCTATGGAGGACTGATCCTGACAGATTAAGAAATGTGTAGTCGCTGGTGGGATTGCTGCGGCGATGCCGTTCTTTGGGAGCGCTGCATGGGACGCATCGCGCCAGAGGGTGGAGTTACTGACGGGACGCGGGGAGGAACTAAGGTGTCGGTGTGGAGAGGCGGCGCCGGTGTACGTTTGGGTTGTCGATACAGACGATATCTCCATGAACCGTGGTAAAGTACAATGGTGGTCCCAAGCGGAAGCTTCCGGTCTACAACATGAAGCCGAATGCTGAAGTCCCTGAAAGCTGCATTCTGTTGAAAATCCAGCAGGGGGCGACTCTTCTGGCTGCAAAAAGAAGTCCGGCTCCATTAGAAATAATGGGAAAATGTTTCTCCTTCTCAGCTGAATAATTACCCCAGTAAACACTTTCCTGATGAGTTTATGGTCTCAGTCGCTAGTTTCAAGTCTTCTTCAACACAGCATGATGTTCATTAGGGCTGAACGATTTTGGAAAATAATCTAATTGCGATTTTTTTTTTTTTTTTTTTACCAATATTGCTATTACGATTTAATTTGTGATTAATTTTTAAGCTACCTCCTGTAATATTCAAAACGGACAAGCAGTAAATCAGTATATAGTATGATATTAGATAGATTAAACTTACACTGTTCTGTCTTGTGGCTCAGGCCTGTGTTATGATGAATTAGGTAAAATTATTATTATGAGCCATAAGATATATCAAATTATAATAATATGAGAAAGACAATTTGAGTCAAGTCATGGCATTAAATAATATGATATAATATCATCAGGTCGCCTTTTCACCACAGGGTGTTATACAGTAAGCCTCAATACAAAGACCACAGTTCAACCACCAATTAATGTCCTGGGGCCGTATTACAGAAAGTTTCCTATCTTAGGTCTTAAGTTCAGACAGGAAGAGTCCAGATAGGATTTTTCTCAGTTAGGATTTGCTTCTGTAATACCAAACGAACTTTAGGAATCCTGTCTTATCTTACTTCATCCGTGTTATCTCAGGTTAGGAAATCCTAAATACGCAATCCAACATCGATTATCAACTTTTATGTCTGTTACCTAGCAACCAATGACGCTTTTCTCTCGTAGCCGAGCTAAACTGATTTTAATCGCTGTGTTTTGTAGTTTTTTTTAATGAAACATACACTGAAAATGGAGCAAAATCCATCTGCAGATCCGGCATCCAGCGGAGCCTTAATGCTGCCAAAAAGAAAACAAGTCCATTTACAAGTGATACGAAGAGAAAGGCAGCTTTAGTGTCTAACGAGCAGAGGAAAGCTGCTGGTCGCTCCTCCTGAGCGCCCTCACTGACCCCGCCAGAAACCGACAGCCTTTCAACTAACGAGGGTTTTGTCATAAAACACATCGGTAGAATCAATTAAGTTTGGCCCGTTGAAATTTTGTTGATTTTGTAAAAGTAATTAAACAGCGACATTGTGGATTAAACGAGTTAGCAAACACTAGCTGGTGGAAAAGTAAAAGTTAGGAGAGCTAAACAGCTATCCTAAAGTTAGGAGAGTTTATTTAAGATTCTACGAAGTTAGGAAGCTTCTGTAAAACACTTTATCTAAAGTTAGGAAAGGAATATTGATTTAGGAACTGTTAATCTGTAATGGCCTTTTTCCTAAATCAGTTCCTGAGACTTATAACCATGGTTACCGAGCAGTTAGGATAGGATCTGCCGGTTAGGAAGTTTCTGTAATACGGCTCCTGATCTCAGTTCAGATCTTCTGGAGTCCATCTTTCTGTGTCCCTGTAAGCAAACTAAAAAAATTCAAAAGTTGGCTAACTAAAATAAAACAGAGTGACACCTCTCGTGTTTAATAGACAAGCTGAGTAATTCTCCGACAACACCGGAGTGCCCCCTCCTCCCCCCTCCTCCCCCGCAGCCCCCGATGCTGGTGAGCGGCGAACCAGCTTTAACCAGGCTGCAACTCTGGACACACTGGGCCTCTTTCAGCGTTTAGTTTGAAACGCCAATTTACAGATATTTCCTGAGCTGACTGGTGGCTGTGTGTGTGACGCAGGCGCCGATCGCCACAATACGCTTACCTTACTACACGCATCTTTCTGTTGTGCATTTTTCCGTCCATCAAAGCCGCGGATGGCCCGACAAATTCACCCACCAGTAGCGGCTGTTACTTTCATTCCATGTGACATTAAAGTTTATGTAGCTGAGCTTCTGTCAAGCTTAAGGACATTTTACAACAAGAAGGCAAGTTACAGCGTAACGAGCAGACGAAGCATTAACTGCTTTCCGCTTAGGTGTCATGTGACCAGAGTATAATCGCCGCCTTTGCGATTAGAAAATCTCGTTTTATTAGATAGCGATTATATCGCAAATGCAATTAATCGTTCAGCCCTAATGTTCATTTAGTAAATTATGGTCCCATTTATTTTAAATGTTTCAGGGCGGGGTTATCTGTGATTGACAAGTCACCATGGCGACCTGTCAATCAGGCTAGTTACACTAGTTTATGGCAGCTGTTTACATATTGTTCCATGGTGCTACAGCGTACCGTTTAGTCACATAGGTGAGATCAGATGCAATAAGAAAAGGACAAGTAGGCCAGTTAGTCCTGAGCTTTTTTTTATAACCACCAACTGCCTTAAACCTTTACTTTACATTATTGATGCTGTTCTCATTTGATTTCAGTCGGGGAATAAAAACCTGTAAAATTTATCGTGTTTTTGGCCTCATCATTCCTGACCTGCTCACACATAAAGAAGCAGGTGCTAAACACCTTAGTTCACTGAAGGAAGCCATCTGACAGCGTGAGGAGCAAGCTTGTTGACGTGTGCATAGACCTCTGTGGTCTGACTGGTCCACCAATAGGGGAGAAGTTCACCCCTTGAGACCCCGCCCCTCCTCATTTGCATAATGAGGCAGAAATGCATAGAGAAATGTAAAAAGGACAGGCAGAAATAAAAACATCTGGAGAAATAAATAAGGTAGAAAATGCAACGGAAGAATAAACCAGACAAAAATATTAAAACGCACACGTAAATAAATACATTTAAAAAAGAAAACATTAATAAAGCTGAAGATTATAACGGACAATAAATATGTTTAAAACATTTTTTGTGGCTTTTAATAGAATGCTTATTTATTTATTGAGCATTTATTTATTTCTGTATTTATTTCTTAATCTGTCAGGATCAGTCCTCCGTACATTCCCTCCAACATATATATTTTCTAAATTGTTAGGCCCTACTTTATGTTTCCACCTGCTCTCCATCTTTTCCACCTCTTTATTTGTGAGAGAACGATCATGCAGGGATCACTGCAATCCAGATGTGATACCCCCCCCCATCAGCTGTGGAGGCAGAAAGACAAACAGCGAGGACGTGAAGAGACACGGAGACGCTCCGAGGAAGTCTTCTGAGGGAGAGATAATCTCTACTCCTTGTACAGTATATCCTCTTCAGTCAATAAGCTCTCTCCTTTCCCATGTGGAGAGAAAGCCTCTCTCTCTCTCTCTCCCTAAACTCTTCCACTCTTATCTCGCCTCCCCCTCGCCTCCATCTCTTTCCGTCTTCGCCCAGTTTTTGGTATTCCAGGCACGCTGCGTTCAGCAGGTGCAGCAATAGCTTTGCTGTTGCCACCTCTCGCCCCTTCTCTCCCAGACAGCCATCGATTTCCTATTGATGTGGCAGCAAGATGGGGGGTGGGTGAAGCCCCTGGATGGAAGTTACATCAACAAATACACATCTGCACTTCAGCCGTTCTTTATTCTAACTAAGGTTATTATCATTGTTCACCAACCCCTCGTCAGTCCTAAGCTGCACTGACACAAGCATGTGGAGACCTGCAGATTACTGCTGCAGATTAAAGGCTCCAGACCGCCACATTGGTGCTTATAAAGTCCTTATAGGCAGCTTTCATTTAATTATTTGTGTTGCATTATCAAGTGCACAGGTTTACAAATTAAACTACTCCTATAAAGCAAATTGATTATGATGCTATACCTCCCTCCCCGAACAAGACAACGCAACCACCGTTAACCACAAACACAGGAGCAAAAGAGCAAAACATCACAAAAAAACAAACAACAAACAAACGAACACTCACTCAGGGAAAGCAGCTTAGTACACAAACAGTATATTATATTATTATTAATCAGTAACAGTCACCTGTTAAGACTGGTTTCTATTCCAAATTGATATATTCATGTACTTCTGAAGTTTATTTCAGGAACCATCCTCAATACTACTGAAACAGGCTGCCAAGTCAGCAGGAAGGAGTCCAATTTATTTCTAGTTATATATAACAATTTTTCATCCGGAGGTTCATCACCTACCTGCTAGTGAAGAATAGTGAACCTCGCAGCGTACCAGCAGATTCTCAGTACATCCTTATACCTGGCAGCCTGCCTTGTTTCATCTAATCCTGAAACACATACCATCAGTTTTCTTTAACATTATTCCAAAATTCCACAACCGTCAGACATTCCCAGAAAGGGAAGTCGCTTTGCCAGTATTACATTTTTTTTTCACAAATTACATCACATTCAGTATCACACTTGGATTTATCAGCACGGGTAACATGAAGTTTGTGAATAATCTTAAATTGTGTTTCATGAGATTTCGTTGAACAACTTATCCTTTTCACTGAATCCCATCCATGTTGACTTATAGCTGTCCCAAAGTCTAATTCCCAGGAGTACCAGCTACCATTTATATTAATTTCTTCATAGAAGTAACTTAAACATTTTTTATGTATGAGACTGATTTGACCAACAGGCTTTCTGGGAAGCTAATCTCAGCGTTCCCTCTATACTGGGGAGTCGACTGGACAAAGCTCCTCGATTGCAAATATCTGAAAAACCATAATCTGTGATTTGATCCCCTGTATGTTAAATAGATCCTCTATAAAGTCGTGCACATTTACACACACACAGTGCATTCACAGGGAATTTCATAGAACCTTATTTGGACAGACATCTGACTCAGGTTTTGGGGGATCAACATGTGGAAGTGTTTCACCACAGAACTCAGTGTGATCGATAAATGGAATCAACAGTTTTTGACAGGAAGATCAGGCCCTCGTCTCCCGACAGCTTCGTAAGACTCCGACGATGTTAAAATCCAACATACAGACTAAAGGCTTCAGTATGTAAGACGCTCTTTGAAACGGTCGCAGACTAACCTCCTACGCACTCGTAGGAGGCTAAGAGCGTCTTAACAGGCAGGACCGACATGCTTCACTGACATTTTCATAGTTTTTGGTCATTTTCAAGTACCTGTGTCAAACTCATTTTATGTGGCCCGTGAAAGTTTAAAAGGTTCATGATTGTCCTAAAATAAGTTTATGCTGCTTTAAAGCGTTCATGAACAATAAACTACATCTCCCACAATGCATGGCGATTTTGTGACCTGCGAATTGACGGCATCCCACCACTAGATTGGTCTCGGTCTTTCCACACCGTTTAACTACGATTTTTTAACGACAAGTGGAGATGATAAATGTACAGAAACGATCCCAAACTGTCCAAGAAGAATTATGCAGGAGGCGATTTCATGAACGATGGGAACACGTTTGTGTTTCAGGGAGACAAACCGGTCGGCCTCTGTCTTCTTGAGCAGTGCTTGAAGTGGGCCGGTACGCTCAGCACCCAGACATTTTACTCTTACTTCTCCAAAGCTGGAGGACGTCTCTCCTCTCTCCTCTCCAGATCAGGGTCTCTGGGCGCCACGTGGCGCTCACCTGTTCCCGTTCTCTCTGCCTGCTGAACTCTGTCGGCGCAGAGAGACGAGGGAGAAGAGAAGCTCGGCGCCTTCAAACAGCCGTGAGCTGAACGCAGCTCGTCAGTGTCGCTTGTCGTGAACCGACCAATCACAGCCTGGATGGGGCGGGACACTTAAAGGTATTGACAGATAGGTGTCATTTACACTGAGAACAGGTCAGAATGTCTCCATCACTTTACTCTGGCACCTAATTTTGTCCACTGGTTTTGAGCCAGTGTCTGTGATGAAGAACAAAATACGTCTGCGTTTTTCCAGGTAATAAAACTCTCTGTCATTAGTTGGATGTTTGTCCTCTGCAGGCTGTGCAGCCGTTTGTTCCATCAAATGCCACATCTGTCACACATGTTATCAGCAGTTATTTGTTTTACATAGTTCTGCCCCTCTCGTCTGTGGAAAAGTACATAACACAGATTGATGGGGTTTCTAAACCTGATAAATTAATTAATGTATGTTATAACAACACAGATACAGTGAATGTGCTTGCTTCTATTTTTACATCTGATGGGTTAAATGTCCTTAACTTGAACTGGCTAAATAATCAAATAAAGAGACAGTAATTTTACAATATATTAAGGAATAGTTTATGCAGTAAAAAATAACTGCTCAAAAAATAAAGGGAACACTTAAACAACACAATGTAACTCCAAGTCAGTCACACTCCTGTGAAATCAAACTGTCCACTTAGGAAGCAGCACTGACCGTCAGTTTCACCTGCTGTTGTGCAAATGGAAAAGACAACAGGTGGAAATTAAAGGCAATTAGCATTAAAGGAGTGTTTCTGCAGGTGGTGACCTCAGACCACTTCTCAGTTCCTCTGCTTCCTGGCTGATGTTTTAGTCACGTTTGAATGCTGGCGGTGTTTTCACTCTGGTGGCAGCATGAGACGGAGTCTACAACCCACACAGGTGGCTCAGGTAGTGCAGCTCATCCAGGACGGCACATCAATGCGAGCTGTGGCAAGGTTTGCTGTGTCTGTCAGCGTAGAGTCCAGAGCACGGCGGCGCCACCAGGAGACAGGCCAGGACATCAGGAGACGTGGAGGAGGCCGTAGGAGGGCAACAACCCAGCAGCAGGACCGCTACCTCCAGCTTTGTGCAAGGAGGAGCAGGAGGAGCACTGCCCTGCAAAATGACCTCCAGTAGGACACAAATGTGCACGTGTCTGCTCAAACGGTCAGAAACAGACTCCATGAGGGTGGTATGACGGCCCGACGTCCACAGGTGGGGGTTGTGCTTACAGCCCAACACCGTGCAGGACGTTTGGCGTTTGCCAGAGAACACCAAGACTGGCCACTGGCGCCCTGAGCTCTTCACAGATGAAAGCAGGTTCACACTGAGCACATGTGTCAGACGTGACAGAGTCTGAAGACGCCGTGGAGAACGTTCTGCTGCCTGCAGCGTCCTCCAGCACGACCGGTTTGGCGGTGGGTCAGTAATGGTGTGGGGTGGCATTTCCTTGGGGGGCCGCACAGCCCTCCATGTGCTCGCCAGAGGTAGCCTTAGGAACCGAGATCCTCAGAGCCCTTGTGAGACCATATGCTGGTGCGGTTGGCCCTGGGTTCCTCCTAATGGAGGAAGGCATTGATGCTATGGTTCAACAGCCACGTTAAATACGTACGAAGAGACGTCACGACAGCGACAACAGAGGAATTTAAAGCTCAAAGTTTTGCATAAATATCAGCGTAAAATAAAAGCCTCTTAAATCACATCGCTGCCGCCTGAATGGCCTTTAACGCAGATTTCTCCCAGCTGACTCACACACACACTGACAACATTAACAGTTTGATCATGAACCCATATTCAAGCCCTCCGAGACACAGAGCAGAAAACATTCAACTACAGGATAGAAACCCGCACTCCCAGCGGCGTCCTCACAGAGCGCCTCTTGCCTCGCTCTCGGCTCCACGCTGCGTCCGTAATGAAGTCTGATTGCTGATATCGACTGGCTGGATATTGGACGCCGTGTGCTCTTTTTGAAGCCTGCTCTTCTGTTTTGGCTCGTCCTATGTTTTCACCTTCTGATCATGAGTTTTTTTTTTTTTTTCTGGATTAATCTCTTCTGTGTTATTAATCAGTATTTAAAGTCATTTTGGCAAAACAAACCTGTCCGGATATATAAAATCCAGGTGAAGCTCGGATTGGACCATCTGCAGCTTGGCTGTTTATTAAAGGCAACAGTTTCTGGAAGTTTACCAAGTTTAAATCAGCGAGCTTCTTCTAAAACAGCTGGTAAAAAACAATGACAACATTTGGCCCACCAACACGCTGCTCAACTTTAACCTTCTTTGTTCCCGTAGGAACAGACACAAATACAAGACGGTCAAATACATAAAACGACATGAACAACTGTGAAAGTGCTAAATTTCGGGACATAAGTTTACACAGTCGACATGACAACAATCTTAAATACTACAGATGTAATTAGAGAAGCCTCCTTCAGGACTTTTTTCTGATCGTTGCTCCTGATTTTGACTAGCGGTGTGAATCTCTGGGCACCTCGTGATTTGATTCGATTACGATCCAGAGATCCAGATACATATTTTTTTTCTATAAAGGATCCCTGGATAATTACTAAGCATTTAATTTGAAAATTAAAATCCAAAAGAAACGTCTCCTAATTAGCTTAAAAGGACTAGTTTGCTTCCCTCAGTTACTTTATTAACCTCAGCTCCTCTACAGTCTGTGCAGGACAGAGCTGAACACCTGTTTAGTCTCAGCTTGTACCTGATGTTCTCAACCGTTGACTTGTAGGTTAGTTAGTACTGACATACAGCTGATAAATAATATTACTTAGTTGCTAATTAAGCTTAAACGTCACATAAATAAATAAATATTTTAGCGCATTTCACGGGACCCAACGACGCTTTACAGAGTTACAGAGCAACAAAAAGTCATTCAGGACTGAGTGTCTGGGTAAAAAATCTTTGAAAGAGTCCAGACAGGAAACGTTTCTGAGCGTCACCGTGCTCACAGTGTGCGAGTTGAAATCATCACTTGCGCACTGATATTAATGATCGTGTGACATTTTAACGGGGTGGTTCATTCTGCAGCGGTGACAAATTTAGACATTTGTTAATGGATTCATAATCTTCCACGTCTGCATCGCGATGCACCTGAGAATCGATTATTTCTCCCAGCCCTAACCTGGACGCTGCTATTCAAAACAAAAAGTTCCAACTGAACGTTGTGATGTTTTGGGCAAAAGGTAGATGTGAATATTTAAACTTTAGATTCTAGTTGAATCATTAAACAGCCCCTCCAGGTCTCGGCGGGCCGGACCCTGACCCTGCAACATTTAAACCAGCCGACCTTGAGTCTGTCCTGCAGCTGACCGGCTTGTGTCTCGGTGTCTCGTCTGACGTCCTCTCCGCATGTTCGCGGCGGTAAAGTGTTTGTCAGGAGACGATTTTCTTTGTGTATTCGACATAGCAAACAACAGTTTCCCCACTTT
Organism: Lepomis macrochirus; assembly: GCA_024633595.2. Lineage (NCBI taxonomy): Eukaryota > Metazoa > Chordata > Actinopteri > Centrarchiformes > Centrarchidae > Lepomis > Lepomis macrochirus. The sequence continues at coordinate 2,699,980 of JALXJV020000004.1, read as the reverse complement.
GGTGAAGAAGATCTGGATCCTGGCCTTTAAAGTGCCTTTGCTGATATTAAATCGACGTGGTTTAGTCGAACACTGAGCGAGCGCCTGAGTCTATTGATCCTTACAGGGGGCCGTCTGAACTGCAGGTGAAGGTGATGGGCGCCGTCTGATAGGATTGATTTAGCCGCCTCCTCTCTGGTATACAGGTCAGTGAGGTCACACCCAGGACTTAACTGCTGACTTTAACTTTTTTTGGAAAGAGCAGTTTGATCCTTGAAGAAATGAAGATGTGTCATTTACAGACTGGTTTCTCCAGATAACAGCCGGACTGTTTCAGGAACAAACCTTTCACTAACAAAGACCTGCGAAGGTGCAGATTTAAGATGGTTTATTGCTTCTTATGGAGCTGAGATGGGATTGTATGATGAGAACGAGTGCCCGGAGGGGGGGCTGAGGGATGCAGGGATGGGAGGCGGGGTCGAGGTTAGGTGGATGAAGGGTTGAGGGGAAGACAGGTGAGGGGAGGAGTCTGACCCATAGCCGATGGATGTGGGAGTGAAGAGCAGACCGTTGTCTGCCGGCCAAAGAGGCGAGACTCTGAGAGGGCGTCTCTTCGCCGGCGGTCGTGTGAAAACCCCCGGTTCCTGTATGCAGAAGAGGGAAAGAAAGAAAAGAACAGGATTTGGGTGGGAGGGAGGGGAAGTGAAGGTGTGCTTCAGTACTTGGTGTTGGCCTGGTCTTAGTTCTTCACTCTAGTTCATTAAACTTCATTCATACACGTCCCTCTTCACCAAGAGGCCAAAAAAATAGCGTTTGAACTTTCCTAGCTAGCTAGCTTAGCTAGGTGCAGCTGTAACTCAGGTTAACTGTCATTTTAACAGGCTGATAAGTTTGTCCAGAGAACAACAGTCTGAAAACTAAATGTTCTCACCAGAGAAAGTGAACAGCCGACTCCTGATAAGCTTTTTTAACGGCGCTGGTTAAATTTACACAGCGAGGGTACGAGTCGGCTCTGGCCTGATTGACAGGTTGCCATGGTAACGACTTGTCAATCACAGATAACCCCGCCCTGAAACATTCTCTGCTTTGTGGTCTATTTTAAAATAAATGGGACCATAATACTTCCGTCCCCTCTCGACCCCCTTCATCCATAACTATTCATCATAATAAACCACCATAAAGTCGAACGTTGGCGTGGCCCCTGGTTAGTGAATTGCTCCTTAAAAGCTGTCGGGAGCTCCGGGAGATGTTCGTGAGTTTGATTGTATCACATTACCGTCTGTGCTTGGAGAAGCGTGCTGGAGGCCCTGAGCTGGATTTGAACCCTGCTCCTGCTGTTCAAAGGGCGACGACACGGCCGCCGAGACATATTTGAGAAGACTCCTGAGATCCCAGGAGTCACAGCTGAGTTTTCTTTGAGCTCTTCCTCCGATCTCATGGTCTGATGTTCAGGAGACATAAAGTCAGACCTATCTAAGATCAGTTAGAGATCTCTCGTTTCGATCGGAGTCGGACATCAATGAGATTTTATATGGTTGTTTCTCCTGAGATGAATCTGAGAAAAGGCCTTCGGTCTCACTTTGGTATTAAAAGCAGCTCACTTGTGTCCAGGAGAAAAGAAGGAAACACCTGTGAGTCGTCCTCTTGGATTTTACTTTCCTATAAGTTCTTATTTTGTGAGAAATGACTTCACAGTGCCGCATGTCTCTTTAGATATCAGCCGTTAGCACGTGAAAACCGGCTCGTTCAAGTTTCATAATACAGGAAGCAAAGTGGAAAGAAATTCTTGACTGATGCAACACTTCCTTCAGGATCCCGTCAGGTGGAATGACTCTTTCATCACGTCTCCCATGTTTTGGTAATAACCCTGAGCGTCTTTTATCTGATGCAGCTTCAGCGAGGTGAACTGCGTGAGCTCGCACTCGGCGCCGTGTCACAGACCTGCCGCTGTCAATCACTTTACCTTCACCTCCGTCGGCGGTTCGCACACGAGTGCTCGCACGTGTGCATAGATCTTGTTCACTTGTGTCACTCCTCCTCTCTGTTACTGTCTGAGGTCTGTGCTGTGAAATATATGTTGAAAGCACAAGACGCCGCTGAGCGCATGGGTGTTCACGTGTGATAACACGGCTGCTGCAGCTTCTCCGGGGTGTCGATGCTTTTATGTAGACTTGTATATACTTAGTGAATTCAGAGCCTTTCCTGCATGGTGTCCATATTTGTGGACATTTAAGTGACATATCATGGTTAAGTTCTCCACGTGAGGGAGGGGCGAGTTGACCGATGGCGATATGGTGACAGCGGTTATTGTTAGAGGTCGTATTTCTGTGATTCCTGTGACTGGTCACGTCCTGCTTTGCGTTTTTGTTTTGCATCTGCGTCCGACCATCTTCCTGCTTCCTGACAGTTGGACGACCTCATTTTATTTATTGCCAAGATTAAATTTTAAAAAAAGCATGTAAGGGTAAAATCTGACCAACATGTTCATGTTTTATAAACGTAGGTTTACATCATGCAACAGTGGTGTCAGACTGAATTACTGAATTGCTTTGAGGGAAGCAGAAGAAGAAGAAGAAGGTACTGAACTCACATAATGTAAAGAAATCAGTTTTAAACAGTCCTGTATTCAGCTGTTACATGTTGGTAGACAGGGATAGAAATATGCTTCTGGGTTTCTGCAGACATGAAACTACAATTATTAAAACCACTGAGTGTTTGTCCTGTTTTTGTTCCTGTAATCTGTTTATTGTTAGATTTTAATAATTGAGCTTAAACAGCGTAACATAAAAACACACTGCATGGAGTATTGTGTTATTGGCTTTTTATGCATTTGTTGCATGGGGTCCACATTCATGCACAGTTAAATGATTTAAAAATAAATCTGAATTTTATTTTATTCTTTTAAAGAAGAAAAGAAATAAAAGTAAATGTTTTTTCAGTTTTAGCACAATTAAGGGTAATAAAAATAATCTCAAAAATATCTCTGCTATGTTTTTAATAATTCATGCATGAAAGAAATCATTTTACTATAATTCCTCTTTTTATTACGGCCCACAAACACACCGTGATGCATTTCTTCACACATGCTCGTTCCTTCCTCAGTAATATTAACCCGAGAGGGTCAGCAGGGGGAAGCACGAGCTTCCTGTTTCAGCCCTGTGTGTGTGTGTGCGCACATTGTAGATTGTTCTGTCCACACATTAGAAAGACAGAAAGAGAAGGTGATTGGAAACTGTGTGTGACACCATAACTCTGCATGTTGAGTATGTTCTGCAGGGAGTTGGTTTTGTTTCAGCCTTATTTGTGCGAACAGACAAACGATCCGTCTGTAAAACACTTTCCACAAACACAAAGTCAAGATTTTAGTTTTGTGAACTCACAAAAATATTTTGCAGATAGAAAACAGATCTGCAAATAGACAGACAAATTCCACAAACATCAACACAAATGTATATATATTAAATAATTTACAAATAAATCAGACACATTGTGGATATCTTCCAAACATTTGTCACTTTCGAACAGGCCTTTTTATTTGTTGACCTCAGTTCTTCACAGAGTTTTATTTGTTAAGTTAAGAGCAGGCCCTTCTCACAGCTAAACAAATGTATTTCTTACTCACTGGTTTAAATCGGTGGACACAACACCACGGCTGAATTTCAGTCTGCGCGCACGTTTTGTTGAGAGCAGCTGATGTTTCCTTAGCGACAGCGTCAAGCTGCTGCACTTTGAAATGTGGACGTCAGCAGGCAACGTCTTGTGTTCTTCGAAACACGACGATTTAACTGTGTGAAGAACTGAGATCAACAGATACAAGCTGGACTCTCAGCTGTTCCAAAGATATTCACAAATGCTTTTCAACAATACATAAACACAGACGCCCCCCGGTACCGAGGGCAGCACGCGATCGTCAGAACCACTGAATTACTTTTGCTGTTGGCGCCGTTTTAAGTCCAAGAATCAGCTGATTTGTTGCTCCGAGTATCAGCGGGTGCCATTTTGATCACTGTGCATTAAATGGGACCTGCGCCTGCCGTCTCCGGCCTTTTTCTGCAGAGCAGGAGAAGTGACGCTTTACGTAGGCATCCAGGGTATCAGCTGAACGGGATGTTCCTGCTGCAGGCCTGTAAAGTATGGGAGTGCTTTTGGTGACAGGAATGTTGATGAATATTCACTGTTTTTATCAGTGTTTCAATGTTATGTTATTTGGAACGTGGTTGTATGGACAGAAATAGTGTTTTAAAGATAAATGTCAATAAAAGTGAACATATAAAATGTAAATATGGCCGAAACATGGACATTCGCCCGATATATTTTGGAAATATTGTGTAATAACTGTTTTATTTTAGTTTATTTTCATCAAATTTACAGTTACAATTGTATTCCAGGCGTATTAAAATACATTCAGGTGCATTATAATCTACCTTATGATGGTTTTGATGGTTTATTGCATTAAAATATAGCTTTTTTTTTTTACCAGGTGAGGATGAAAATATATTTTTTCTGTATTTCATCTCCATGTAGTCTGTAATGGTAAAATAAATATGTTAATGTACAAAGGATTTATATTCCTTTGCTTCTGACCTTTCAAAGGAGACCAGAATAAACCATCTCGGCCTGATGGTTGAGGAGATGTTACTGATTTATTTTGGGTTTGTTATTTTATGTGGCCGTTTTCTACGGTTAAAACTGGACACAAAGGCTTATTTGGAAACAGTAAATATTAGGAAGATTTTCACAAATGTGGTTAATTTATTGGTGAATTATTTAATATATTCCCAGATATTTTTATTTGTGGAATTTGTGTATTCACAAATCTTCATTTAGTGTTTGTGGAAAGTGTTTTATATTTACAGATTGCACATTTACAGAGGGTTCACTCATCTATTCACTGAAACAAAATTACCTCTGTGGTTTTAACGTGTATTTATGCTTAGCTGTTTCATTGCTTGTGTTCTGTTGACATCGGCTTTAATGCCTCATTGCTTCGGGTCCCACAGCTGGAAATAATGGTACTTGCAAAATCAACATTTTATCTTTTACCCTGACTTTATTAAAATCTAAACAGAAAGGTTAAAAAGTGTTTCTGCATTAATAGTCCTGTGTAGCTGTAATGAGTGTCACAGTGGTTGTGGACTGACTGAGGACACTGCCATCCGTCCATCCATGGCTTTAAATCAGAGGCATCGGGTTCATTAACGCCGTTTTTCAGCGGATCTGATGGTCTGTCAGACTTGAACGAAGCCAGCTAAAAAGTTTCGGTCATAAACTCCTGTCACTTTGTCTCAGACCTCTCACAGGTGTCATCGCAGTGATCTTTTAAAGACCGGTTTCTCCCACAGTCCTGAAACATGAGAGCATGAGGAAAAACACAAACCGGTGTTTTGCTGTCAATCACTTCATCCGACCTTCAGAGAAAAAGTGCAGCCGGCGTTTGGAAAAACACCCAAACGCTGAAATTTTAATTAATTCAAATTAAATCTGAACTGAAGTGACCTCATCCCCAACAAGTCTTCACGTGGCCTGGCTTATTTTCAGCTTGATGTAAAGTGGAACTAATAAGCAGGTGGCCTTAAAGAGGAAAGCCATTTCACGCTGACTTTCAGCGGTTTGACTTTGAAATTAACTGCATCGCTGCCTCGAACATAAATAAGTGGATAAAAGTTAACTCTGAAGCCTCACAGTTATTAAACTGAGTTCATCTGAGCGTTTCAGGTGATAGCATGAGTCCACTGTGAGCCGAAGGACGGACGTCGGACCCATTAAATGAAACAAGCCGGTGCCATCAGTCAAAAAACCTCGTCCTCAGGGAGGCGGAGCCCTGAGCTGCAGCGCACAGCATTTAAAGAAACACATGACACAAATGCTCAACGCACGGCCGGTCTGCTCGTCTCTTCACTTTGGTTTCCCTGACGAGAATTCTGAATTTATTTGGTTCTGTCCAAACAACAGCTGTTGTCCCTCCGTGTCCTGGCCACCGTACCCTTAGACGCCTGTTTCATGTTAGCGTGCACCATCATGAACTCAGTTGTTGAAGTAAGTTCCTTTTAACCTCGTGGACCCTGGTACCTATTTCCAGGAAAAACGTCTAAAATAACAAACCCAAAATCAGTAATATCTCTTAAACCATCAGGCCTAGATGCAGAATTCTGGTCTCCTTTGAAAGGTCAGAAGCAGAGGAATATAAATCCTTTGTACATTAACATATTTATTTTACCATTACAGACTACATGGAGATGAAATACAGAAAAAATATATTTTCATCCTCGGTAAAAAAAAAGCTATTTGAATGCAATAAACCATCATAAGGTAGATTATAATGACTTAAAGCCCCCCTCCAGTGTATTTTGACATTTCTATGATATTTCATATTATTCTGAGTCACTTCCTGACAATGTTGATTAACCACATAGTTCTCCAAATATTTTTTGACAAATAGCTAAACTTTGTGCTCAAAGTTGAAAAAGTTGCTTAGTTGTTAAAACGGGGTGGTGACGCATGACTTATGGAGTTACTATAGTCATACGTCACCACCCCGGTTCCAAGCTCCCGCAGACGCACTGTCACGCCTCGTTAAAGTGTCACGCCATCACGCCTCGTTAAGTTAGAGCGTCAAACCAATAAACCGCTGTGAGCTCGCTAACCAGTTTATCATGTCATTAACTTAGAACTTACAGCAGGTCTGTTCATTATGGCGTCTGTGGCGCCGTGTTGGAGGACAGAGGACAGAAAACGCGTCGCACCTTCACCGGCCGCCATCTGATATGCAGTCTGCAACATGCATTTTACTGACGGCTGTTTTGCCAATGCAAACGTTAGCTTGCTTCTTGCTTCAGCTGCGACCTACGAGAGGCTGTTTACTTGCTAATCTTGTGGTGGTTGATAATCATTTACGTCCTGCTGGCTGCCATCACCTTAATTATTACTGTTGGCTACAGATTTATTGTTGATCATGTTACGTTAGTTTTATTTAGTTGTAACGTTACACTGGTTTGAGAGTCTGGTAGTGTGTTGACTTACAGTAGTTAAAGCTGTCATTGATTGATTCTGCTCTGTAAGTTAAAAACAGGTTACAGAATCCCTCATAGCTCTGCAGTTTCATAAGCAAACGCAGCAGGTGATACAACATTCGTAATAACCACGAGAGACTTGAGACTTGACTTGGACTCTAGCTCAGAGACTTGTGAGCATCTCAGCCTGGAGCACAACTGTAACTGTAAATTTGATGAACAGTTATTACACAATCTTTCAATATGTTCACTTTTATCGGGAGTTATCTTCAAAACATTATTTCTCTCCATACAGCCACGTTCCAAATAACATAAAGCTTCCAAAACATTGATATGTTGATGTAATAGCCTGAGATTATTTGGTATTACCCCAGAGGGAGCTCTTGGGAATCCAAGTATTTGTTACCTGGCAGGAAGCTACCTGCCAGAGAAGGTATATGTAGAGGCCCCCTGGTGGCACGTGGGGGGGGGGGGTTTATGTCTGTACTGCCTGAAATGTTTGATTAAAGCCACAAGATACCTGCTACTGAAACCTGGTCCCTCCTTTGTTAAACGCTGATCCTAGTCTAATCCTGATCTTAGTATAAATGAATGCTTTTATGTTGAAAAGATCGCTTGTAAACATTGATATCATCCAATACAAGACCATATTGTTATTACAGTAGCCAATGGAATGTTTAGACGCACGTCTCAGCCGTTTGTGCCAGCGAGGGAAACCGGAAGTGACGCTGAGTCATCGTAACGGTACATTATAAACGTTGTGCTAATATTTAATTTTGTGATTTATGACTGTATCAAACACAGAAATACCAGAGAGTCTAATCCGGAGGGCATGTTCAAGTTTACGTGCCGATCCATTGCACTGGTGAGTTTGTTTTATTCCGCTAGCCTATATGCTAATGTCCGCCATTGTGTGCCCATTGTTCTCAATGTAAACAGCGCCTGTGGCTGCGGCCGCTGCTAACTCGAAGCTAACGGCTAAAGCTGATTATCCTTGTTAACTCGCTAAAATGTCTTTAACGATAAAGCGGCATATTTTTATTGTACTACCAGGGGTGAGTGGAGTAGTTCTGTCCAGTTATATGTTTTGAAACAGTGTTTTATGTCGAGTTTTTTAAATTGATTTATTAACCGTTGTAGCCTAACGGCCAAGGCCCGAGGACCCTGCTAACAGCCGTTAAAGGCCGCTGAGACACTTAATACTGCTGAATGCTATAGAGGTTGGATTTTTATACACTTCATTCATTCTTTCAGGCCTGTTAAGTGAATTTAAATGTAAATCTGTGTATTTGTTACATCTTTGTATTGTTATTTTGCACCTTAGTGATGACTGTGTATTATGGTTATGCACTTTATTTCAAAATGATAGTTGATATATTGAAAAATTTTATATATTGTACAACTGAACTAGAAACATGACACAGTGATTTAGTGATAGAGTTTATTGATACCAGCCTATGACAGCAGTGTGAACAGTGTTAGCTCTAAGGTAATTTTATTACCTGTTCTGTATAGGTCAGGTTTTTTAGGAGATTCAAAAAAGTTGGGAGATCGCGGTCTGGTGGAGTCCAGACTGGCGGTGGAAATCCTCAGAAAACTTGGTGAACTTGGAGAAACTGTTCCAGTACTGGATGGCGAGCCAACCCCACTTGATAAGGAGCCGGTTGTAGCCAGGAGGTTACAATCTAGAGACCTTACGCCGGAGAACCTTAATCTAATACCCCTTGGCCCAAGGGGTCAGATAGAACATCGTGCACACTTACCAGCCTTAAAGGACGACAGTTACCTTGCGAATTGATCCCCACTGATTGGTGACTTAAGGAACTGGGACCTTTATTTTAACAGACCCGGGTCTATTTTATTTTGAGTGCACTCACAGTCTTTTATTATTTTGATACTTTTTAATTTTCTATTTTTATATATATATTACATATTTGGGATCCCACTTTTTCTACTTTACTATTTTGCTGTACATAATTGCTACTTTAAACTAATGCTATATACCGTTCTTATGCATTATAATACATGCAGTTAAACCTATTCCTGTGCTTGGTGTTGTTATTTCACTGTTGTAGTTCAACTTTTTGGCTTCAACGAGCAAACCTATAATCTTCTGATCTGGCCTAATTCCAAACATCTTGATACCTTGAACATTTTCAGACAGATTTAGTAGTTATCCCTTTATAGACGTAGCCAGCCATTGAGTAGCTGGTTACAGAAGCATTGCTGAAAAATCACTTTAATCCCAAGCCAAGTGAAATCGTCCAGAGATTGAAATTTGATTGCCGCATGAGAAAACCCACAGAAACTGTTGCTGAATATGTGGCTGAATTAAGAAAATTATCCCAGGACTGTAATTATGGAGAGACATTGGCACAAATGTTACGGGACAGGCTGGTGTGTGGGATAAATGATGACAGGATCCAGAGAAGATTGCTATCAGAGCCTGCTCTCACAAGCTAAGCAACCTGCAAATGAAAATGGGAGCTGTGTCATGTAACACAGTGAAGAGTGGTAAGTCAAGGAGCAATGTAAATGGACAAATTGACAAAGTGTGTTACCGCTGCAAAGGGAGGCATTAACCCACACACTGTCGTTTCAAGAAGGAAAAATGTCATGTATGTGGAATGATTGGACACGATTGGACTGACAAAAGGCCTCGAGAAGGAAGAGGGCGGCGCTTCAAACAGGAGCGTAAGGTTCATCCAGACTGGCAGAGGAGAGTGATGAGGATCAAACACTGTCCCTGAACCATGTCCCGGGTGAGGATGGAGAAGAGAGGGAGCCCCCATATAAACCCCTATAAGGTTTGCATGGACCTAAATGGGGAACCAGTAACATTTGAAGTAGATACGGGAAAAATGAGTCCGTCCTATTTTGGTCTTGGATTGATCTGCAGCTCAAGTTGAAGTTGGAGTCTCTTATTCCTGTTTCCAGTTTTAAACAAAAACTGTCAGAGGTTTTAAACACGTCTTGCACCTGTAACATTTAGTCAAATTCTGATATGTTTAAATTTCATTGTGCTTTTACGCCTTTTTAACCTGATACTTTGTTGTAAATTATTAAATAATACTGTTACTCTTATGAATAATGTTGCTGTACATGTAAAGCCTTGTTTGCACTTTGTGCTGTTAAACATCTCAGTGGATTTCTTTCCTGGTAAAATAAAAAATTCTTAAAGTGCAGTACAGTATGTGAACATGTGTAAAACGGGCTGTAAACGAACAGAGGTCTGGTGCAGCGTGTGTGTTCATGTGTGGGCGCTGTTTGTTTTGGGATTAATGATTATCCATATAAATTACAGACATCTGTTTTGAGGTGTCAGTGTTTCAGTATGCAACCTCATGCCTCTCTGAGAAATGTGTGTGTGTGTGGAGGCCATAATGACCTCATTTCCTGCTGAAATATATGCAGGCCCAGCGCCGCCACATAAACCTCCAAATAAACCTTATAAAGTACGACCCGGCGCCGCTACCTGGAACACAAATATACACACAAACAGCTGCAAAATACACACAGCATCCAGAAAATCCAGCCGAACGCATTACTGCGTGCGTTTGGAAATACGGCTTAGCGTGGAGACGGTGGCGAGTTAGGGAAGAGAAGGCACACGTAGAGCGGTCCTTCCAGCTCTGTCAGTAAACGAGGTGATAAAGTCTGCAGTGGCGACAGGTTGATAGAAGCCGTCTTAGTCACAGCCACCCTTAAAATTTAACAGGACGTTAATGGAAGAGCTGCTGCTGTTTGGTGGAGCCGTCTGTCCTCCAGTAAGTTATTCTTCACTGACAACGATTCATGATGTAAAATAATGACGGTCAAGCTCTTCATCATCGTCCGAGTGTTTGATTGAACCTGTTTTTGCAGTAATCTCCGGCCCCGTCAGTCCAGCGTGCTCTCAGAAGCGTAATTACTGCCTGGATGTTCTTTTGAGTGAAGGAAGTGCGGCGTTTTAATGCTGCGCCAGAGGTTGATGGGAGGCGGTCGGGCTGGATGGGGGACGCAGGTCTCCCACTCAGTTTTACTATAACAAGTACAGTAACTCTGTCCTGTAGATCCCCAGAGTCTGTGTAAAATCTGTGACGTACCCCAGGACGCCACGTTCACCCCGCCCCCAAATGTACAGTGCCTCACAGAAGCGAGTCTACATGTATGTGAATGTGTGATTCTATCCAGGGCTCGACATTACCACCCGCCAACCCGCCAAATGCGTGTGGATTCCGCCCGTGGATTCTTGTCAAAAGGCATAAATAACAAACGAATTGCACTGTGACACTATGACACTACAGCTCCCGTGAGTGCTACCTGCACATAGTGTTTGCTCATTGGTCCATTGGTGAAGCCTTTTGTCTCGTGCGCCTCTGACGAACGACACTGTGAACAAGAAGACGCTGTGGAGGTTAAACCAGCGGACTGGCCTGCGCTCGGGCCAGCGAGCGGCTAGTTTAGAGCCTGCGCGCGCGTAAGTTATCCAGCTTTCTGCCAGTCGCGCAGCCTGATGACCTCTCGCGATCTCTCTTCACTTGGCTGTGTGATCTCTGTCATCACCTTTCTATGTACAGTTTATGGTCATCACACACATCGACACAGCGTTCAGTCTGCGCTGAGTGGGCGTGGCCGAGCAGTGTGGAGAGAAAATGCACAGGACAACGGAGGGAAGAGAAAAGGCAGAGCTGAGGCGGAGAAAAGAGGGAGGAAAGTGCCGTTAAATGCTGTAAAATATAGATATCTTCTATAGATCTACAGATTAAGGAACATGCTGGTCTTTATATCGTCAGATCACAGCCACCTTTCCAGAGCTGATTCTGTTTTAATAAAAAGCTGCCATGCCATGTATGAAAGCAGAAGATGCGTTTGTAGGGGAATAAAGTGGAAAAGAAATACATGTACACTCAATTCATATCTGCAGTTACTCAGAGCTATTGCAGAGCTTCATGATGATAAACGTGAATCCAGAGTTCTGAGGAAAAACAAACACAAAGTGCACAAAAATGATAAAGGCCTATACATAACATTTTATTCCTAATGCCTTAAAAAAGCTTCAGTAGGTAACGTTTGTAAAAATGTATTTTTTAAACTGTCACTATGTCCTGACAGCAGAATATGAGACAGATAATCTGTGAACAAATCAAGCTCCTCCGGCTCCTCCCAGTGGTCCTAGTGCCATTTACAGAAATTCACCGCTCCCGGTCAGAAACAACCAATCAGAGCCGATCAGAGCCAGGAGGAGTGTCTTAGCAGTGTCAGTCACGCTTGTGCGCGCGCTGCTCACTCCCCTCCCCCGCACAGCGCGTACCGTCGTTCAAGCTCAAGATTGTCGGTGTGCCGCAGCTGTGCTAACGGCGGAGAAACAACCTGACATTTCAGGAAAACTGCCGATTTCTCGAGTGGCATCTGCTCAGAAAACAAAGACGGGTAAACAGAAGAAGACCGATGAGGAAACACGAGCTAAAAAGAAAGAATTAGACCGAGCCCGAAATAAAACGAGGGTAAACATCGGAGCGGCTTTTCAGAGGTGGAGGGAGCTACGTGACCTGAAAGGATTCAAAACCGGTGCAGAGAGACACATTTCTGCTTGACAAGTAAGTAACGTTATCCCTGCTCGATTTGTTTCATTTTTAACAACTAACACAACTAAGATAGCGAAGCTTACAGGGTCACTGGTGATCGAGCAAATCTCATTTTACTCTGTAACGTTAGCTTGTTGCTAAATCTGACAGTTAGCTTGTTAGCTTGCAGCGCGGCAGGAATATTAGGTGAAGATTAACTTTAACTTTACCTGCTAACTTGTTCGACCCTTTTTATATACAGTCCATGATTCACCTTCAGTATAAGCGACATTGTTTCAATACCTACATTTAGTAGGAGCCGAATTTATTTTGTGGATCAGAATTAAATGCATGTAGATATGGTGAAATCACTGTTCCTGTCAAAAATTAAAAGAAAATAAAATCTAATGACTGGACTGCCGGTTTTCAGCTGTTTGTAATCTGAAGGTATTCATTGAAAAGTATGGGATAGTTCTTCTGCCGAATATGAAAAGTTGCAGATTACTTTTCCCTTAGAAATATAGAGATAGTAATGTGTAGCCTCAGCAGCTGGGGCCACTTCAACTGTGTGAAATGGCAAAATAATCCAGTAAAAAATCCTTATGGCTTTCTGGAACCATGCTGGGCAATGCTGCTTCACATTCTGTCTGTTAATTATCTTTCTATAAGATGATAACCCCAGAGGGACATGTTAGGAGGCCTAACAAATGATGTATGGTTTCTTGTAGATGTCCGGGTGGTGCTTTGGCTATAACATCAACACCAACCAAACGTCAGATGTGCAGTAAGTGTTTTGATGAAAAATTGATATCACAAGTGTCAAACTTGAATATTTTTTTTATACAATATTTTTATTTATTCTTTCTTTCTTTGTTTATTTACGCAGGGCAGCAAAGGGGGTTGTTCCATTCTTCTGCAGTGAAACAAGGATGTCTGCAATCATTTCTGGTTGATGGCTGAAAACTATGACGACTTTTTCGTGCGTAATACTATTACTCACCCAAACATACTAATGTACTTGTATTTGCTAATACAGCACTCAGGTGTTGTTGACATGTGGGGTAAATACAATACAGTTTGTGTAGAAATGGGAAATGTATTACAGTTATCAAATTTAATACACACCTTCAACAGTGGGAATATTGTGGAAAAATGGAACTACTATACAAATTGTATGTATAATTATTGTAAAAGTAAGTTTAAACTGTTATGTTCATTTTCTAATTTAGGACATGTGGACTGGCCTTCTGCACCATGTGACAGCCAGCGAGCTCTTCAGTTTCAGCCCTCCTGTATGTGAAGCCTGAATCTTACTGGCTGGTCTGGATTACAACAACCACCATGTTCACAGACCCCCCAAGAGAAAGCCTGATGGCTCCAGAGAGTATGTAATATGCATAATGACTTATCAAGAGTGTTGGGTAGTAAATGGGATTATTTGCACATTGTATTGCAGACGTCTGCATTGTAATCACCATGTAACATAATCTGGAGTTACAAGCCTACACAGAATTATAGCCTACTTCTATTGATTGTAATCTGTATTTTGGAATACTAATAGACTCAAACCACTAGAGTAAAGTGTGAGCTTATCGTTACTTTACCAGATCAAAAAAGGCTTGGAAGATAAATATTTTCATCTGTTTTCATTGTCTGTGAAATATCTAATTTCAGATTTCACAAACTCTCTAAGAGAAGTCCAGAAAGTGGAGTTTGCCATAAAAGAGGAAAAGGATGACCATTACATCCCAGAAATTCAGAGGGCAGCTGGAAGGAAACAGGTGTCACCAGGACGTGGACTCCCTCCACTTACAACCATGAGACCAAATGAGCCGGTGTGCCAGCTCCCACCACACAGGAGCTGTTGGAGACCTGAGTCAGCAGGGCCAAAGTAAGAAGTAAATGTTTGTATCAAACCATCACTGCTACCTTTTACCTTCCTAATGAAAACTGGACATTAATTTAATTTAAAAAAACCCAGGCCTCGTTTGGCAAAGCAGAATTCTATTTTTGATTTATCTTTAAACATACATGTTTTCTTCCCCCTCAGGATGTAATAATTTGTAAATCAAAATGTCTGACACATCAAATTCTTTATGCTCCTTCAACAGGTCAGACATTGACCCAGACATAGAGACACATGAAGGAATCATCTATCAGCACGAATCAAAATGTTGAACTTACAAGAAAAGCTGATTGATTTTACCCATATGCAAAATAGAACATAATATTTCTAAGACGTTATTCCTTGGCTTAGTGAGCTTCCTTGACATTGCATGACTAGTATTGACCAGTGATTCTCATCATTCCTACTGAAAGTGTTTTAAATTGATTCAAAATGTAATTCAGTAATGTACTATGGTGGTCGTTCTGTTTAAACCCTTTATTGAAAAATATTTACAAATCTTTTAATAGAAATATTATTTTAAATAAGCTATTTTTACAGACACACAAGCATTCAACATTTTGAAAGCACAGCACACAGCAGCTAAACCCTCCTCAGAATAAATCCCCTATATTGTCCATGAGGATCTGGAAAGCGGTCCCGGATTGCCCACATACAGCAGCTTTGGATGACCGCTCTGTGACCAGGACCCAGAGTCCCACCCTGCCAAGCCACAAACTGTCTATAGGCTGCATATCTAAATTGCCTGTTGTCTTCGTCTTCATCTGGAAGGTCAACTACAGCGCGCAGGTCATTCCAGATCCTCCTGGTCAGACGCAAGTCTCCCGCCTGCAGAATGTATACCTCTGTGTGGTAGAGTTGAAATTCAAAGAGGTGGCTGTTGGAGGCACTTCCTCTCCACCACAGTGGGCATTTCTCTGCATCTCTGGCAGATGCACCATGATGTGTGGACGGGGACAGGAGGTACTGTTGGAGGAGCAGCAGGTCCCAAATGGCTGAGGACATCAAAGATCAGGCTTGGATCCCGTACCAAACATTGCCCCAACACTTGCTGTGTCTGTTGTAAATGTAATTGTTGAATTTGCTCCTAGTGATAACAGATAAAAATACTTACTGAAGCTCATTATCCACAGATAAACAGCTGACATTACACTACATGAAATACTACTGAAATAATGTACTAGAAAACCTTATCTAACATTACATATCGCTAGAATACTAGAATAGAATAGCTACTGTTATGTTAGCTTACTGACGTTAGCTATTTATAACTAATAGAGTGCAACGTTAAGTTACATTACATATTATGTATTGCAAAATACGTAATGATTTGAGGACCAAGTTTGTAGTCCATATATGGGCAGTCCGTTTTCAATGTAAAGCATATCGTTGATGTTTCATTCCTACCAGTGAATGTTCCATCGCTGTTTATCCGCCGTCATCGGTGGCCCTGCTCACTAGCCTGCGCGTTCACGACAGGCTCCGCTGTGGGGGAGGAGCTGCAGGGGGAGGAGCTGTAGCGCAGCAGAGAGCAAGGGGGAGGGACCTGTACGGTGTACTTGTTCAAAAGTCCACGTTTTCTCCGAACTCCCTACTGCAGCTTTAATTGTGTGTGTTTTTTTTTTCATCTTTGCTCTTTGTTTCTAATACAGATAACTTTTCTACTCAGTATTACAGCATTTAGCCTGCTGCTTTTATAAATAAATAGGATTTAAACTATTTTTAGTTTAATTTTTATCTTTTCAGTTAATCTTTTACACCCAGCAGCACTTTTACTATATACAATAAGAAGCTGCTATTTGAATGTGTTTATCTTAATAGACTATTTTTTTCAAAAAAAAGGAGCTTTACACAAAACCTTATCAGAGCTAATGTTAATATTAGTACATTTTAGCACGCCAATTTAAGCGTGGTCAACTTTAGTCGTATAAAACGTAATTTCCCAACAAAATAAATGTGGCTAGTGAAAATGCTGCGTGGCTAGTGAGCAAAAAAAATAATGTCAAGCCCTGATTATATCTTTTCATGTTTCAGCACTGAAGAAATGACACTTTGCTCCAATGTAAAGTCAGTGAGGCCACAGCTCGTGGAACAGTGTAAATCTGCTGTCCCCTCAAAATAAGACTTCACACAGCCATTAATGTCTAAACTGCTGCCAACAAACGTGAGTCCCCCCTCTTTGCCCTCCATTCAGGACGTCCAGAGTCAGGGTTGAGGCAGAAACACCACGCAGACTCATTTCACCCCTGGACACAACCTGTTCCAGCTCCTCCCTCTGGTGAGGCCTACAGAGCTCTGTATGTCAAAACGACACAGGACTAAAATCGCTGAATTGACCCGACCTTTCTTTGGGACAGGCCTTTAATTCTTTTTGCACAAAACTGAAACTACTTTTAAACAGTTTGTTTATTTCAAACAGAATAATACTTATGTAAAGATGATCGAATAATATCAAATACACGTCGTTCATGTGATCCGGCTCCGACAGACGGCTTATGCGCTTTTATTTTGAAGGCAGCGACCTAACGAAAACAACAACACGGTGCAGGATGGGAGAAGTTAGCAGACAGAGAGCGACGGACTTCACAGGACAGGATTCACAACTTGGATTCATTTTTATGAAAAGCTGTTTTGATTGGTGGAACCTTCCAGACTGAAGGAAGAGAAATAATCAGGGACGGACACATTCGGACTTAACGAGAGCTTCAACGGTAACATGAGTCAGCACTTTTCCCCTCTTGTAGCCTGCAGGTTACACCAATAAATGTAGAAGAATCAGACTTTGGGTCTTGTTGTATCCGTTAAATGAACTTAACGGTGTTGTTGTGGAGAATCTAACCGATCTAACGATGTTCAGCATGTCCAGACTGACATACTGATCATATGTTTAATTTGTATTAATCTAAGCAGCTTAGAAGCAGCTGAAGCGGCGATCCCGCAGGGTTAAAGAGGTTTTATACATCCAAAGAACTTCTATAAAAACCAGACCAGGTGTTTATTTGTCTAAATGTGTTCCAGCACCAGGCCAGTAAAGGAGGCAGGCGGCTGTTTGGGGCTGTGCTATAAATAAAGTTTTACTTTATGTTCATTGGGAGCAAAGTAAGACCGAAGTCAAGTTCCTCGAAATGTGTTCCCATACCTGATTCTGATTCTACCTCGACTAGCTGGCCCTTCAAACGGCCCCTCAGAGCAGCACTACGACAAATTTTTAGGTCAAAATCCGGATCACGTGTATCGCCGCAGTTTCCATATCATTTTTGTATCGACCTTTATGTATATTTCCTTTCCTCAGACATATTTTCTCATCTATCTTTTTGTCTACCTCCTCTGTCGCTGCCATTTTCCTTTCACAGCCCCTTTGTCTCACGCAGCATATCATTAAATGTAATTTGTCTTGCGATGAGGTCTGATGTGCGCGGGGCCAGGCGAGAGGTGAGCATGCTGTTTAAACCACTTACATTCAGCACTTACACTGACTTACACCGAGTGAGGCCACCGCACCTCTTTAAAAAAAAAACAACCAGAAAGAAAGAATAATGATGTGTAATTACAGAAGTCACCTATTTGCCGATGCAAGTGTAAATTACAGGACCGCTCATTTTGTTTTAACATCCAGACACTTTGTTTCTGAAGGGAAGAAGTTTGTGTGAGGTCACTGGGAGAATCTGTTTATTCAACTAAAGGGATATGATAATCTTAATCTGAGTGAATGTACGTGACACGTGGGAGGAAGCAAGCGCAGAACTCTGTCCTGAACAACAGCCTCGTGTTTTTGCACCGTCCAGTTCCGGCTGATGAGAAAACATCTGCTGAGGCCATGTTTCCTGCTGCTGAAGCGTTGAGGTGTCATTTGAAGAAAAGTAAGATTATAACACTTAAGACTAAACAGCTTCATATGGACTTGTTTGCAGGGCGGGGGGGCTGGCTCAGCATGCTGCAGAACAGCAGCAGGAGCAGTTTGGGTTGCATCATGTTTCCTGGGTTGCATCATTTATTCATTCACTTTTGGTAAACAAGAAGTGGAGCTGTGCATTTTTAAGCAGTGCTGTTGTTGTGCTGCTGGTGGTGGAGAGAGTCCTGAGAGCAGGACTTGTGATCAGTAGTTAACTGTGGAGAGAATCACAGAACTTTCTGCACTAGCTCTATTTATTACTGGAATAAAGCCGTGTGCTCGTTTCCTCTGTGGAGGGACGGCGTTCAACAGACGTGTTCATTCGGGAAGTCGCTTAAAACATTTACATTCTGCTTTTTAAGGAAGTAGTTTTTAGTTCAGGACATTGAGTTTTCATTTAATTGTTAATAAATATTCTTTTCTGCTTGCACATGTGTTTCTGTGCTGCGTGGGTATAACCATCATCACAGGCCTTCACTGTGTGGCGGTGATATAAGGGCTCAGATGGAAAAAAGATCTTTAAACTTTGTTCTCCATACTGTATGTGATTTTAGGAAATGTAACAGGGGATCTGTAAAGAAGTTCATTACAAATTACCACAGGTCAGGAAAAATCTTACGTAGCGGCGCAGCCAGAGGGCGAAGCGAAGGCTGCTACAGAGTCAAATATACGAAAATACTCACCATGAAACGCCATGTCAGACAAACAACCAAGTCCACTGTCCAGAAACCCTGAAAGATGACAAACGAGAAAGAACTGAAGGAGTAACGTTGACACTGTTAGCCAAAGATAATAAACCAACTCACCTTTAGGTGTTCAGTTAAACTGCCTCGTTGTTTTAAGGCTGCAAACTTTTTTAACGTTCGGGAAACAAGATGTGACTCAGCAGTTTGTCAGGTTCACAGGGAGAGGACGGAAAAGTTGGACGAGATGAAACTGTGTCAGGATTTTATTCAAGTTACAGATCGCTGCACGTTTTTGGGTTGCTTAAGTTAATATTTTTGGATAAAGCACATTTCTTTCTTTTGTCTTCTTTTCTTAAAGAGCTCATATTCTGCTCATCTTCAGGTTCCTCATCTTATTCAGAGGTCGTACCTGAACAGGTTCACATGGTTATATTTCTGTCAGACTGCTCATTGCTGCAGCTCCTCTTTTCACCCTGTGCTGAAGGCTTCGTTTTAGCTATGGAGTGATACATCTTGTCTCTAAATGATCTTTGTTTGTTCACGCTCAGTTCCTAGTTAAGGACTACTAGCCAATCAGAAGCAGAGTAGGGCGGGTCATGAGAAGCCGGTAAACAGCTCGGGTTCAGCTGCACGTGTTGCCGACCAGCTTGGCAACATGGACTGGAGCAAGAGTTTCAGAGCGGTGAGTTATTAATCTGTAACAAAGGATCTTTCATCCATAAAGTTTTAACCGAGCTCTGTCTCTACATCACAGTAACAACTTTATGTCCACTGACTGCCTGGAGGGTAGCTAGTGTTTGGAAGGGAGAGGAGAGCTGTGTGCTGCAGCTCGCTGTTTCTGAGGCGTGTCGGAGGCGGCGCTCGGCGAGCGTTAGCTTTCATCACTGTGACGTCACAGGGATGAAAGGGAAGCGGCGGACTACAAACGAGCTGTTTTCAGTTCAGAGCAGAGTTTCTGTGGGAGATGGGAACTAACTTTGGGCTTTTTCACTTTGCAAACCTGTTCCAGCACAAAAAGGTTTATAACTCAATAAAGGAGGGGGGGGGGCCAAAAGCAGAATAGCAGCTCTTTAATGTGCAAATAAACTCTTCTCAAAGCATTTCATTTGTTAACATTTCTTGGTGCAAGCTGTTTTTGAAAGCAATTATGCAAACGTGGTTTGGCTGCAGCAGTGTACAGTGTGTCGCTGTACCAATAACAGCAGCCTCAGAAATGAAAATAGCAGCAGAGGTCATCAGCATCCCGGATCGAGCGTTCGGCTGTCAGCGCAAGACTCCGGCCAGATGAGAGCAGGCGGGCTCTGTGTTTCACGTCGATGATGCTCTGGTGTTCAAACGCAGTCAGGACGGACTCTGTTTCCCAGAAGATGAAACGTTCATATTATCATCTGGTTGCTGCTCTTTACATTCACTCCAGATGCACATTCAAAAAATGCACCGTGGAATGTTTGGGGTTTATTTGTGTCTGTCTATGGGTAGATAAGTAACTGCATATATTTTTTTATTTTACATGTTACCATATTTTAATATAGGCCTACAATTAGTTATATGTTGTGTGTGTAGCGCGAAGGAACTCCAATTTCATTTCGTTATGCAGCTTGTGCTGACTAACAAACTTTGTACTAATGCTCGAAGTAACATTAAATAGCTGCTTTTCATTACAACCTACTACTTTGGATTGTTACAAATACTTTGCTTTAAAAGTACCAAATAGTCAAACAGGCAGTACGTAGAAATTCACACCCTTGAGGTGAGGCATCGAGGAATCGAACTGTGAGACCAGTGAAAGTGCTCACCCCTAGTTTTGACTTTATCAGCTCAGTCTTTTAACTAATAACTTATTTAAACCATTACCTTAACTTTAAAGACAGCACAGAGGGTGAGCTGATGAACCGCTCTGCTGCAGCTCTTACTGTGACCTCAGGGCCTGACTAATAACAGAGATGACAAAATGTTGATGCGCGATTAAAGAAAAGGTCACTGAGCAGCAGCTTCCTACTCGTAAACGCCTGGACACAGCGCAGGGACGACAGAAACAGGTGCGAGACGGGTGCTGTCATCAATCAAGCTCTCGTGGGCCCCTCACCACCGCTCACGTGGTCACGTCATGTGATTCATGAAACCACCTAATCACATTTCATCACTGACCGAGACATGCTGCGTAATAAGGACTGTGCAGAATCAATCGATCATCTACACGACACGTTCAATATGATGCTAATGTGACGGCGCTTGGCCTTTCCGGAGGCAGCGGGCTGGAGCCAGCCTTTCATGCAAGACTTACTGGAACATGGCGAAAGACGTGCCACGTTAACCACGCTGCACGGGCGTTTACCTGCACGAAGCTCAGACCAGCCAATTACCCAGTTATGCTTTACCGTATGCCTCCATAGAGGGCCTATAATTTGTACCTGTGAGGCTTAAAGAGGCCGCTTCTTCCTGCTTTCACTGGGAAATTACAGAGTTAACATCAGACTGTGTTCAACAAACTGAGACGCTCCTGGAGGCTCTGCCACAAAACAAACATACAGAACGTTAACGTGGGCTTTACATGCTCCAAACAGAGGTGAGGCTGATGAGTGAATACATTAAAACACTCCAAAAACCAAAGGGAAGGAGCAGAAACAAAGACGGGCGATCTCTCTGTCAGGAACATGAAACATTATTTAGCTTGCTCTGAATTTCTAAAATGGTAAAAACTCATTTAGCATCAAAGCGCACTGAAAATGACCCCAGATGGGGCGTTCTCTGGAGCACACATCAAAGATTAGTAATAATTAAACCCGCTCTAAAGCAAACAGTGTTTTCATTTTGCAGTGTGAAAGTAGGTTTCAATGAAAACAACCCGCTGTGCTGCAACTCTCTGAGTCAGCGTGTGAAACTGCTGCCCTGCATTCATGAACATGTTCCTGTTTTTAAGAAGTTTTTATGAATAAACAACAAATTAGTTCTTTCTGCTTGGGGGGGGTTAGTCCTCTCAACCCCTGCACAATAACCATCCAAAAGCATCCATGTTAACTTGATTTCAGAAACACTGAGGCCGTGAGAGCCGTTCAGCCGACCACATAAGCTTGGTGTTAGCGGTCCTGCAGGAGATACACCATAACATTATGACCGCCTGCCCAACATCGTGGAGGTCCCCCGCCAAAACAGCGCCGACCCATCGACGCATGGACTCCACTAGACCTCTGACTATACGGCACCAAACCATTAGCAGCAGATCCTTTAAGTCCTCTAAGTATAGCAAGGTGGGGCCTCCGTGGATCAGACTTGTTTGTCCAGCACGTCCCACAGATGCACGACTGGACTGAGATCTGGAGAACCGGGAGGCCAAATCAACACCCTGAACTCCACCCTGAAGCATTTTTGCTCTGTGTCAGGGCCGCCGCCATCAGGGAATACCGTCTCCGTGAAAGGGGGCGTCACATTGCCTCCGCTGGCTCGCCATCTTCCCATAGTGCATTCCTGGTGCCATGTGATCCACAGGTAAGTGACGCCGCACTCACCCGGCCATCCATGTGATGCAAAAGAAAAAGTGATTCAACAGATCAGGCCACCTTCCTCCGTTGCTCCGTGGTCCAGCACTGGTCCTCGCGGGGTCAGCACGGGCCCCCTGACTGGCCCCATATGCAACAAACTGCGGCGCTCCGTGTGTTCTGACACCTTTCTGTCAGAACCAGCATCAGCTTTTAAAGCAGTTTGACCATCTGATAGGTACTGACCTCCGCAGACCGGTTTGGAGATGTTCTGTCCCGGTCGTCTGGCCATCAGGGTTGGTGATGCTGCAATGGATAAGGCTTGTGTTTGGTGTGAGAGACCCGGGTTCAATCCCCCACTGTGACCCATCCACCATTGTGTACCTGAGCAAGACACTTAACCCCTCGTTGCTCCAGAGGCGTGCGACCTCTGACATGTAGAGCCATTGTGAGTCACTTTGTAAAAAAGCGTCAGCTGAATGAATAAATGTAAATCAGTTTGATCCTTGTCAAAGTCGCTCAAATCCTCACACTGCCCATTTTTCCAGCTTCTAACACATCAACTCTGAGGACACAATGTTCACCTGCTGCCCGATAGATCCCGCCCACTGACAGGAGCCATGGTAACCAGGTAATCAGTGTTTCACTTCCCCTGTCGGAGGTGATAACGTTATGGCGAGGCTGAGATTCTGGAGTCAAAGGCTGCGTTCACACTGCAGGCCTTAATGTTCAATTCTGATTTGAATTTCAAATTCAAATTAGCTTTATTGGCATGAATGTATAGCAACAATATTGCCAAAGCCACATGTAAAATAAAACAGTAAAAGTTGTGTTTGTGTGTGTTAATGCAAAATAAAATAATAATAATAAAAATATATAAAATGTAAAAATTACGTAAAAATAAACATTAAAAATAAAAGTAAATAAAACAATAAGCGTCAGCATAACTTTTTGAACAACGCACATTAGTTTCTTCTATATTTACATTGCATGTTTTTATTATTGTGCAAATAAACCTTTCTCAAAGCACATCTCATTTGTTTTTGAACATTTCTTATTGCAAACCATTTTCCAGAACTCAGTTAAATTAACTTTGCACATCTACAAGCAGGAGACAGATGCGTCGGAGGGGACAGAAAAAGTCCCTAACACTGTCTAACTTGCAAAGAAAAAATATATAACAGTTCAGGCTATGAAACCATTTTCCAGAACATATTTAACAAATGCTTTAAAGAAAAGTGGTGGAGACTCGTCCCCTCTGTATGTGACACCTATGAAATGAGTACAGTATTAGCTTGTAAGCAGCGGAGACGAGCTGGTGTTTGTTTTTTTCCTCGTCCTGGTAATCGGCACATCTGGGTGGGTTTTTTAACGCTCAGAGCTGGATGCCAGAGCTCGTGCACGGCGAACACTCCACAGTCGCAGAGCGTAAAGCTGAACGCTGACGTAACGTTACCTGTACCGCCGAATAACATCAGAGTCCCATCAAACGGAGTAAATTGTAAAGTCACACAGAAAAAAAGTATTTCTTTATGACGTTGTGACATTTATTTAATCCTACGAAAGAACAAGAAAAAAATTTAAACAAAATTTAATACTTTTAAGGCCTTATTTTTAGAATTTAAGCCTTTTTTAATACTTTTAAGACCCCGCTGTTACACTATGGTCTGATAGGGCATACAGGACGCACTGCTTCCTGCTTTAGCAGTGGACATAAATCGCAAGATGCGAGTTCGTCCAATGAGAACGTAACTCCAAGGATGCTGAGCTGCATCCTCAAACTACACGTGTTGTGCAGCCCTGGTTCAGGAGGCAGAGTCAGCCGCCCAGCAGCATCCAAACACATCATTAGTGGAGTTCATGGCCTGTTGTTTTCCGGCAGGGGGAAGGCGTCTGGGCTCGTCCTACCTCCAGCTTATGCAATAAACAGCTCACTTCAGTCAGAGGTCAGCTCATGTTCTGTGAGAGTACGGGGAGAAGCTTCAAAATATACTTTCTGACTTTTCAAAGATAATCTTACAGAGTGGTTTCAGCATTACGACCCTCTGAGCGTTCCTATCGTGCAAAAACTAGAAATGTTTGCCAATTTAAAGGACTTCTGCATCCAAACTTTCATTTTGGCAAGACACACAGTCCCCTGTAGCCTTCCCCACAGACGTACGGAGCATCCCTTCCCCGCCATGTTGCTCACTATTCTCACTTGTGCATGATTCCACTCAGCACCTCACGTCCTAAACGCCAAAACCTGGAATCAGACAATCCAAATGAAATAAGCGCACAACCTTTGCTTTTTAACTCACAGAGCTGATCGAGGACACTACAGGCCATCTGTCTTCAGACTCGCCTCCAGTCCATCACCTGGCTGCCCGTAACGAACTCTGCTGCTGATGTACGAGCTGCTCACGGAGCAGCACCCGCAGGCATTAGTCGAGCCCCACGCCACGCCGTGCTCTGCATTCAAACACCGCCGGCCACTTAACTCTCCTAACTTTCCAACAACACACCTGTTTATCATCAGGCAGCAGCCACGTCTTCGTCAAAGTCTTCATCCTACCTACTGTTAATAAAGTGTACTACTAGGCTACACACTGGCTTAAACGTTAGATGTTACGGCTTCATGTGCAAGATAGTTGAGCAATAATAGCGTCACAATAAGACCTGCAACATCCATTTTCTTAATCCTGTCAGCACAGAGACAGGAAAAGTTCATCTTCTCCTGCTGTTTGTGTTTCTTGACATTAGTGTAGTCTCAAGGCTTATTCGCTCGGGTTGCGACGGTCGAATATATTGATTCTATATGTTACAGCCGCCGAAGTATAAATTCCGCTTTAGCCTCCATGGTCTACAGGTTTCTGTCACACCTCTGTTCCAGGTAGGGTGGCGCGTTAACACTATGTTAGGCCCAGAGCATGTCACAGTCAGCATACTGGGTTTGTTTTGTATGTTAAATACGCTGCTTGGCTCCTGAGTGACTCAGTGTTTATGGGACCAGATCTTAATCTTGTTTCTTTTTCACCCCCATGCAGCATGCTCCCACACCTCCACTCCTGCTGATTGGCTTGTGTCATTTAGTATTAATCACTGACTCATCTGTGTTTTCTCTACCCTCTGTGTGGTATTACAAACACATCCTCCCGTTAGTGATGTTACGTCACCTCTCTCTGAAACTCAGTCCTTTCCTCCACACTCCCTCCACTGTGCGAGCTAATATGCTCTGATCACAGAGACAAAATGAAACCCATTGGTTTTTTTTTATCTGCACAGCTTTTGTCTTATATTATTCTCAGTACTTCCAAGGTTCTGTAGCGTCTGCCTCTGGCCTTCTGTCAGCTTCTAATAGTGATGTTTTAATAATTTACACTGACTGATGTTGCAGTCGCTGCATGTCACTGTGGATAAGAACTACATGTGTTCACTGTACTTGCTGTGGACTGCTAAACCCCAGAAGTGAGCAGAGGTGGATGATAGTGGTGTTATTTTAAGGTTAAGAGTTTATGCCCTGACAACCTTCCACCCTGAGCTTTATATATTAACTTCAGGAAGAGATCTGCAATCATTTACAGGTGTCAGTAAAAACACCTATCAGAGCGACATCTGTCAGCTCAGTGCTGCTTTCAACACGGTCAACCACAACATATTACTAGACAGACTTGAAAACTGGGTTGGACTTTCTGGCACAGTACTAAACTAGTTTATACTTAAAGGACAGGGACTACTTTGTGTCTATAGGTAATTACACATCTGAGCTGACAAAAATGACATGTGGAGTTCCCCAAGGCTCCATTCTGGGGCCTCCTTTGTTTAACATTCACATGCTTCCACTGGCTCAGATTATGAAAAACAACAAAATATGTTACCATAATTATGCAGATGACACACAGATTTACAAAACCATTTCACCAGGTGACTATGATCCCATACAGGTGCTGAGTAACTGTATTGAGCAGGTCAACGACTGGATGTGCCAGAATTTTCTTCAGATAAAACTGAAGTTATTGTTTTGGAGCCAAGAAAGAACGACTGGAAGTCAGTGCTGAATCGGTAAAGTTAGGAACCACAGACCAAGCCAGAAATCTTGGCGTAGTCATGGACTCAGACCTGAATTTGAGGAGCCACATTAAGACAATTACAAAGTCAGCCTACTATCACCTGAAGAATATATCAAGGATAAGAGGCCTTATGTCTCAGCAGGACCTGGAAAAGCTTGTCCATGCATTTATCTTCAGTCGACTTGACTACTGTAACAGTGTCCTTACAGGGCTCTCTAAGAAATCGATCAGACAGCTGCAGCTGATTCAGAACGCTGCTGCTCGAGTCCTCACTAAGACCAAAAAGGTGGATCACATCACTCCAGTTCTGAGGTCTTTACATTGGCTTCCTGTATGTCAAAGAATTGATTTCAAAATCCTGCTGTCAGTTTACAAAGCACTAAATGGTTTAGGGCCAAAATATATTTCTGATCTTCTGCTTCGTTATGAACCATCCAGACCTCTCAGGTCGTCTGGGATCAGGTCTGCTTTCTGTCCCCAGAGTCAAAACTAAACAAGGAGAAGCAGCGTTCAGTTATTATGCTCCGTATATTTGGAACAAACTCCCAGATAACTGCAGGTCTGCTGAAACTGTCAGTTCTTTTAAATCAAGACTGAAGACTTTTCTTTTTACTGCTACCTTTAATTAAATCAGAGGAAAGGCTGTGGATTAATGTGACTTTTATTGTCCGGTTCTACTCCCTTTTTTTAATTTCCTATTTTACCCTTTTATAAAATTAATTTTCAGTTTCTCTATGTTGCTTTTGTGTTTTATTTAAAGCACTTTGCCTTGTTGTTGAAATGTGCTATATAAATAAAGTCACCTGCCTGTGCTCATGTCAGTGGGACTGTTTTGCAGTCAAGCTTGGACGGACAGATTTGACATCTCCGGTGTTTTTGTGGGAGTTCCTCAGCTAAAGAACTTCTGTTTCTGGACACACAAGACTTCCTCCGTCACCTTTTCTTAACTCCAGCCACGGCCACAGAGGTTTCGCAGGAAAGCTCTGCTGGCTTCCCAAAAGGCAAATTTACCTGTGTGTTTACAGCAGCGAGGTCAAAGTATATTTGAGGTAACGATAAAGGTTTCCTCTGTAACCGTCTGTGTCTGTCTGTGGATAATGAATGTGTACCCTTGTCTTCTGGAGCTGGTGTCCAAATCAACTGCACACAGTCGTCATTAACAGTGTATTAGGCAACTGCTCTGTTTTTTAAAAATGTATTTATTTTAACAAAAAACTAATATAAAATGCAGCATCACACTGCAGCGTTATTAGTCTTTTTCTATCCACTCTGGTATAAACCAAACACAGAGCACCTGAGCAGTTTTCTTCTATATTCACAATAAAAATCCTTTAACAATCTAAATAAGAGCCATTTTGTATCACATATAGCACAACATGTTTTTACTCTTGTACAAAAACCTCACATCAGTATTTTAGCAATGAAGAAATATGTCTTTACTTTAATATTTAACGTCATTTCTGAAAATCTACAGCGGGTTATGAAAAGGATGTGAATCACTATGAGCCCATGAAAGGCAACAAAAGCCTTCGGTCCAGACAAAACAACATAAATCCTAAAGCTGGACCTGCCTGGACCTGCCGACCTCGTTTAGAAATAAACGGCACGCAGTCATCTGTAAGATTACAACATCACTTTAAACGTTTTTTGCTTTGTGATTGTTAGAACGTCTAGTCAGTAATTCACTGGAATACATGCATCAAATTACTTTTTCAAATTAGATTTTCAGCTTTTGTCTTTGTTGTAATTTTACAACGCTGGGTGAGAGCGGTGGTGAAAACAGCATGTGCACCTCGCACATTACATGGAGACACTGCACTTCTCAAATGTTGAAGTTCCTACAGTACCAGTGTTTGAAATTGTTCCTGTATGTTAGCAGTAAAATATAGTTAAGTGTTTTAATTCTGGGCTTTGTTTGTTCGCCCAAATCTCTGCTTGTTTTGCAAGGCAGACTCTGGAGTGGTTTGGAGGATGGTTGTTCACGGACAGACGCAAATGTTCTGAAAACTGGGGGGTTGCATGCATGGTGCACTGTTCAATAAGGTGGGGGCACATTAGGCTAGCCAGACAGCATTGTGTGACTTCAGTAGAAAAGGTATCACATAAGTAGGAATCGTTTGCATTGAACAACTCTTACAACTATTATTTCCATTTCAGAATGACACCAGCCAGCAGCTTTGTGTTACTACAGTGTTTATGATGCCAATGTTGTCCAAAACAGAGAGAGTGATGTTGAGGTGGAATCGGGGACACGAGAGACTCGAGTGACTCGAGTGATGAAGAGGTGGTTGAAAATGTTGATGTGGACAATATTGTATTTTATATTTCATCCAGTGTTTTTAGCGTAGAGCTGACCCCGAATAGTCGAAGATTTGATGCTTCGATGGGCGGAGCCTGAGTCGACTGTCAATCTCACAGTCAAACGAAACGAGGATCATGCCATTTTGGCGATATGGGGGTGCTCAACATCTGATTTTACACAGAACTACCAGTTTTCTCCCAATAAGTTAATATACAGCCGATTGAAAATCACATTTAATAAAACAATTTATAACAAACATATAGAAAGGAAAAAAAAAACTTTAAATTAATGTTTTTAAAGTGTGTGAATAAATCCAGAACTGTAACCCAACCCTGAGGCGTCAGTGCGCATGTGTAGGCGTCACCGGAGCTTCACCGGTGTGCCGAGCTGTCCGCACCTCGCGGGACTTTCAGATAATTTATCACTGTTGATGAACCACACAAAGAATATTTTATCGTTTTTAAACAGCCGCCTGCTTGAAACCGACCCGCAAGGAACCGCGACGGTGCGCGCAGCTGTCGGCAGCACGGCGTGCACGCAAATCTCTGCACAAGACTGGTGAACGGCAGGCGAGCACAGAGAGAGAGAGAGAGAGAGAGAGAGAGAGAGAGGGGTCTTACAGTGTAAGCTGAATAAATAGAGACAGCAGCTCTGCAGCTTTAGTTCGTCTCCACTGACCCTGTTTTTATTTTGAATTTAAATTGTAACCGGGGCGCAGTCATGGTCAGGTCTCCCTCGGAAAAGAGATTTCAATCTCAAGGGACTTCCTGGTTAAATAAGACAATAATAAAAGAACGAAAAGCTTGAGGAACATCAGGAAGTTGGTATTCCTCAAACATGCTGAACTGAAATGACTGAATTAGACATCGGTATTATGTTCCCAGGGTCGCTCTTATGTTACGATATTACAAAGTGAGCATTTACCCACAACAGTGTGAAATCAGAAGATGATGATTAAACATCAGGAGAGTCAAGAGGAAGCCAGGTGTCCCTCTGAAAAGAGATTTCAGTCTCTTTTATTTTTAATTGGGCTGTATTGAAATGATTTAATTGACTAATCAGTAACATAGTCCCAGGTAGGGACGCAACGATTACAGATTTGTTGGTGCGATCGTTGTTAGAGAAATAATCACAGTTTCACAATTATTATGATTATTATGCATTAATTTCATTGGTAATGACTTAAGTTGATTTTTAATATTTAACCTCGTGGACCCTGGCACCTATTTTCAGGAAAAACGCTTTAAATAACAAACCCAAAATAAATCAGTAACATCTCCTCAACCATCAGGCCGAGATGCATCATTCTGGTCTCCTTTAAAAGGTCAGAAGCTAAGGAATATAAATCCATTGTATATTAACATATTTATTTTACCATTACAGACTACATGGAGATGAAACTACATGGAGAAAAAATATATTTTTATCCTCACCTGGTAAAAAAATATATATTTTAATACAATAAACCATCAAAACCATCATAAGGTAGATTATAATACACCTGGATACCTTCTAATACACCTGGAACACAACTGAGACTGTAAATTTGATGTAAAGAAACTGATATACAACAGTTATTACACAATCTGTCAAAAATATACCTGGTTAATGTAAATGTTTTGGCCATATTTACTATTTATATGTTCACCTTTAGTGGGAGTTATCTTTAAAACATTATTTCTCTCCATACAGTCCAAATAACATGAAGCTTCCAGATACATTGAAATATAGATAAAGACAGTCAATATATATGACCAGAAGCACTCCCATGCTTTACAGGCCACAGCCTGAGAACAGAACATCCTACAGGGCTGTGAGGTGGGCTCTTTCTGAAGAGACGAATCGATGTCCTGCATGTCTGTGAAGCTCATGGTGCAGGGCGTTAGAGGAGGCGAGCGCCAGAAGGAACGTAGGCTTGGATTATGGAGTCAAGGCAGAGGGTGCAGACCCAGGAGTCTGTATAGAGCATTAGGGTCAACAGTTAATGATCTACCTGCCTATCTCAAAAGTGTTGTGAGTAGGTTGTACGACACTGGATTAGATCACACGTGTGCCTCAGGTGTTCACCAGAGCCTGCTGACATCAGGTGAAACCACAGACAGATTCATATACAAACCGTGAGCGTGAGGGGGAATCGATTTCAAAGCAATCACACGTCAAGCGCCTTGAAAGTGTTTTGAGAGTACAAGGATCTTTCGGGACGGGAGCGTTGGTACAAATAAGAAGTGAGAGGAAACACACAGCCGGATTTACCTTTACAAGGCATCTCTATAGAACAGGTGAGGCAGGAAAAGAGAAACGAGGAAACATGGAGAGTATCAGCGCGTCGCCTGGATGCAGATTTCAAAGCCTGGGCCTCGCTCGGCTCCCGGAGTCAATTTCCCTCCTTGTCTCCTTGAATTGGCTTTAACAAGGCGGTGGACGGACAAATAAGACAGAACGCTCCACCACAGAAAATTGCAGCAAACAGCAACAAATCTAATATTCATTTCACACCTCCGCTCTAATTTCAGGCACATTACAATCAATAGGCAGGTACTGTGCCAACGCCGTCTCCTGCCTCCTCACGCTACACGCTGCCGACAAATAGGATATTATGCAAATAAAACAAAAAATGCATAATGAGAGTGCAATTATAATACCTGGATTACTGTGTGAAGCAGAGACTGAGAAACAGTTTACAAAAGGTAAAATTATACAAGAGGACGACTGCAGAGACACCAAAACCCCCCGATCCCATCTAAGTCAGACGTCGCTCTGTTCAGCCGAGCCCTTTCTTTGGTAATAGAGGAGGAGATGGAGGACGGAGGCGAGATAAAGATAGGTGAGGAGAGGGAGAGGAGACAGGAGAGGGCAGCCGTAAAATACTACCCTACTTTCCACTGTGTGTGGTGGAAAGGATAGGCGAGGTAAGGCCGAGACAACTTGATGGATAGACGAATTGAGGAGAAAATGGATGAGAGGAGGGAGGAGGAGGGAGGAGGGAAAGGTGAAGTTAGGTGAGAGGAGGAGGGGGAGGAGAAAGAAAGGTGAGATTAACAAAGACAGCAGAGATGAGATATGAAGCAGAGAGGTCAGAAGAGAAGAAATGAGCAGTGGTGGAGAGAAACCCAGTACATTTATTCAGGCGTTCTTATGAACAGTTTTGAGGTACTTGTACTTTACTTGTGTTTCCTTTTTATGCTACTGTTTTCCTCTGTTTACTGCATCAGAGGGAATACTGTACTTTTTACTCCAAACATTTCTCTGACAGCTGATGATTCCAGATTATACCGGTTATGGCCCATTTATACTTGTGCGTCTGTGTCTCCGTCAGTCTGCAGTTACACCCCCAAACTTTTGCTGGACGAGCAGGCTAACTTCGGGTTTAGCGCTCCGCCAAAGTGAATGGGGGTAAAACTGTAAACGTGCGGTGGGTGTAGCCTTTTCAAATGTTATCGACCGAGTGGATCACATTCTGTTAAATTCGTGTTAAATTTTGTGCAGCAGAACTTTGTCTGTTAACTGAATGACCTCACAGTCCCTCTGATGTGTCTCATTACCCTTTGGAGGGACCTGATCGTTTTTGTCCACCTGGTTTCAGCAGAAACATCAACAACTCGTCCCCTGATAAGTTGCTATGTGGAACTATGTGATAAACTCAACAGCTTATCCTCCTCCAGAAGTTACAGAGCAACATTATGAGGCGTGTTTGTGTCACGTGATGAAGGTGAGTCCAAGATTCTCTCTCTGTTAGCTCTGTGTTTGGTCTCCACCAGCTCCTGAGGGAAATATCTGTCTCTTTAGCTGCTAAATTCTCCACTGTGTTCACCAGCTGCTCTCTAAATGCCAATTTTGCTCTGGCGTAGGTAAGGGGTAGGTATGATGTAGGTATGGCATAGGTACGGGGTAGCTTGACACGTGCCTCCCCAATAATCGAATTACACATCGTGGTAATGCCGACCTCAAGAACTGTGATTGGTCGACTTGTCAGCGTTGCATTCCCTCCTAAGCATTTCTTCTTCTGCTTCAACCAGTTCAAGGGTCGTACAGACCATCTCTTCCAACGATTTCTCTTGTTTCTACTTTTTAGTATCATCACAAAAAGTAACTGCTGTACAACATCGATCGGCTCCAACTTGATCTCTTTCATTTGCCATTTTTTGTGGCAGCCTACACCAACCTCTGCTAACTTTTACCACAGAAGAGCTCTTAAACACTGGACTTTCAACCGCTCACACTATTCCACCGCTCTTTATTGACCCTGGCACTTTCCCAGAGTTATTAGTTGGAGGAGCGGCAGCTCTGTTTGGGATCATCCGGAAACGTCGCAGGGGAAAAGGTGCAGGTGCGCTGGTTAAGCTGAGACAGCGGGATTTCGCACTGCGCTCCCTTCAATGTACCTGTCAAATGTCCGTTCTC
Source organism: Lepomis macrochirus (assembly GCA_024633595.2). NCBI lineage: Eukaryota > Metazoa > Chordata > Actinopteri > Centrarchiformes > Centrarchidae > Lepomis > Lepomis macrochirus. The sequence goes on along the minus strand of JALXJV020000004.1, from coordinate 2,666,733 downwards.
TGGCCAACAAAATGAACGAACTGCTGCTCCTCAACACAACTAACTCGGACTTCTGCAGATCTGCTGTTTCACCAAATCCTGGCTCACCGAGCGAATCCCGCGCAGCGCATTTCACCGGGATTTAATCTCAGCTGCGCAGATCGCTCACAGGAAAAACATGGGGAGGCGGACTCTGTTTCTATATAAATGGCAGTTGGTGCACAGATGTCACAGTTTTGAAGAAATCATGCAGGCCTCAGTTAGAGACATTATTTATAAATTATAAACCGTTTTATTCACTGCGGGAGTTTTCCTCGTTTGTCCTGGTCTGTGTTAGTGTGGCCAGTTTCCACCTCAGGCCTGTGAGGCCTTACCTGGCTGCCCAGATAACTAACGTGGAGAAAAAACACCCAGACTCCCTGCTCATTGTTCTGGCAAAGCAAACCTTAGCCATGAACTCTCAGAGTACAGACAGCATATTAAGTGTCCCATCAGAGACACTAACACACTGGACCACTGCTACACTACATTAAAAGACGCACTCTGTTCCCCGTGCAGCCCCTGGACTCTGATCATTGTCTGGTTCATCTTATCCCGTCACACAGGCAAAAACTGAAATCTGCTAAACCTGTTGTAAAGACTGTGAAAAGATGGACCAACGAGTCAAAGCTGGAGTTACAGGCCTGCTTTGAGGCTGCAGCCACTGAGCTGGTCAGCTTTTGTGAGGACGTGTGTGTGCTGACTAAAACCTTCCGCACATACAACAACCAAAAACCCTGGTTCACAGCGAAACTCAGGCAGCTTCGTCAGACCAAAGAGGAGGCCTTCAGAAGAGGGGACAGAGTCCTGTACAACCAGGCCAGGAACTCTCTGACTAAAGAGGTGAAAGCTGCAAAGATGAGCTACGCTAGAAAAGCTAAATAACAGCTTTGCAGCCAGCGACCCTGCGTCAGTGTGGAGAGGCCTGCAGACACTCACCAACTACAGGAGACCATCCAACACTGCTGGTACTCAACAATTGGCAGACGAAATGACTACAGGCCCGTCGCCCTGACATCTGTAGTCATGAAGTCCTTTAAAGACTGGCCCACCTGAAGGACATTACAGACCCCCTGCAGTTTGCCTACAGGTCCAACAGGTCAGTGGATGATGCTGTCAACTTAGGACTGCATTACATCCTGCAACACCTCGACTCTCCAGGGACATACGCAAGGATCCTGTTCGTGGACCTAAGCTCGGTGTTGAACACCATCATCCTCAGCACCAAACTCACCCAGCTCACTGTGCCAGCCTCCACCTGACACAGACTTCCTGACTGACAGGAGTCAGCAGGTGAGGCTGGGGAACATCACATCCAGCACCAGGACTATCAGCACTGGTGCCCCCCAAGGGTGTGTGCTCTCTACTACTGCTAATAGGCCTACTGCTACTAATGCTGCTGCTACTAATAATAGACCTTTAAGTAAAGCATCCAAGCACTTTTTCTGCCACTGGAAACAAGGTAGAGAAACTAAAATAACAAGGAAGCAAAGAAGACAAAGGAAAGAGTGAAAAAAAATAAATGTGAAGGGGACACAACAGGGCAGGTGGAAAATACTGCAGTGTTGTAACCTCATACTGCTGCAAAGGAAAGCAGAGGTACGAGCCCGAGACAAGCCGATGACAGATTAGTTGTAAAACGAACGAACGCACGCAGGGGGGACAGACGGACGCAGCGACGACAAAAAGATGAATGGGCGTCAGTGACGTGATGGATTAATGCAGGGAGGTGAGCGAGGACAGGTAGACAAGGACGCTGGGGGAGATCAGATAGAGCAAAGTGCTGCAGGCCGACGCTCCCTGTTCACACACTCTTAGAAAACAAAGGGAGGCCGTAGAACTGTTGACCTTTTAACTTGATTTCCACAGTAATACAAATGCCCGGCGAGCCACTGAAAGAAAGAGCGCCTTTTCAAAGGAGCAGCTTGAGACATCGGTGGGATGTCTGTGTTCGATATGTGCCTGCGTGGCTGACCTTTCCCTAATGGGCGAGGCTACTAATGCAACGACAGCGCGCACTTGAATACCGTGGTGCTGTTAGAAGTTCAGCCTCGCTGAAAGGAAGGTGGAGAGCAGCGGCTGGAGCGAACAGCAGCTTTCTTTTGTTTATTATTCATTTGTTTCTTTTATTTATTTCATTCTCTGAGTTGTTTTTTCCCCGCATGTCCTTTCCTGTTTTGTCGAGTGATGCTGTGATCATATTTAGAGAAAAGGGCATTTCTCTTTTGTTTTTTTTGTTTCCAGTTTTAGATCTTCGAAGATTCAAAGCGGCGCCTGCGGACACGTAAGAGAAAAGGCGCTCTCGCCCGCAGACTCCACGGCTTCCATTTATTTGTTGACTACAAAACCTGACTTCATGTCAAACCCTGACCTTCCTCTACCCTCACTCCTAACCTCGAACCTTAATCCACCTATTACAGCCAGATAAATGTGAAGGATTTTCTTATCTCTGCACCTTCCTTCAGTCCACTGCCACTAAATACTTCTACAATGCTAATCTTAACACCAACCTTTTTCGTGGTGCCACTGTATCTGATGCATCGCTGTTACAGTTTGACCCTTTAAATCCTTAAACTGCACCATCAGAGCGAGACCAGCACGTCGTCTGACAGGAATCACATCCATGTTAGCGCTCTGACGTCTAAACTCGCCTGAACCCTGACAGATGAGCAGGTGTGGTAATTGAAATGGCCAGAGAGGAGCAGGAGAGTAACATGATTCATATTAAGTGTGAAGAACATCAACACATCTGTGCAGCTGTCATGGATCTCTGGACCTCTGCAGCGCTGCGTGTGAATCCAAGGGGTTTGTGGATCTATTACATTTTTATTTGGGGGCATTTTGCTGACATTTTATGGCCAGATTTGATCAAAATTCAGATGGAGGAAGGACACTTAGTTTGACTTTAATTATAAATCTGTCATCTGAAGTCTTGAAAACAGTCACACGGCAGACGTGTGTGATGCTGCAGCCTTTAAGTGAAGCGATGTGATTCTTTGAAACACTATTTTGCAGACAGTTTCTGTGTGTTTGAATACAACATCAGAGAATATTAAGTTTTTATCTTGTACATTTGTGATTAATAGTTTCTCATAAATTTGCACATTCATCATGGAAATTATGTTTCCCTCTCTGCTGTAGGGCTGCAGCTTACGACTATTTTGATAGTCGATTACTGAAACGAATAATCGACT
>JALXJV020000004.1:2600691-2663021 GCA_024633595.2 Lepomis macrochirus | reverse complement strand
AAGGACCCTATTGAAATTGTAAGGATTATTTATTAGGCCCGATGCACGAACCGTACGAGGGACCCTATTGAAATTGTAGGTGATTATTATTAGGCCCGAAAGCAACTAACCGCAGTGAGGACCCTATTGAAATTGTAGGATTATTAGGGCCCGAGCACTAACGGTGCGAGGACCCTATTGAAACTGTTAGGATTATTTTTTTTTCTTTATTATTATTATTATTATTTTTTCTGCAAAGTAAGCCCCATTTTCGCGGTCGCAACATGCTCGAAAACTCACCAAATTTGGCACACGGGTCAGGACTGGTGAAAATTTCGTAATTTGTGGGTTTCGCTGGCTGGCAGGGCAAAATGGCTCGCTAGCGCCACCTAGAAAATTTGAAAAAATTAGCCCCTCGTCCCCGCTCGACCTACATGCACGAAATTTGGTGGGTATGTGTATCACATCAAGACGCACAAAAAAGCCTCAAGAACCCATACCCTAAACTCGACAGGAAGTCCGCCATTTTGAATTTGGCGGACATTTTAGAACGATTTGCAGACTTCGTGACTTTAACGTAACTCCTCCTAGGGATTTAGTCGGATCGACTTCAAATTTCTGCTGTGCCTTCTAAAGGCATTGAACATGTAAAGTTGTGCTATCTGCGCTGTTGCCAATGGCCGGTCCGTGGCATCGATAATTCGCCATGAAACAGGAAGTTGTACTAACTTTGCTATACATGCTCAGATCTGCACCAAATTTTGTACATTTGACAAGAGTCCCGCCCTGAACAAATGTACATGCCAACATTCAACCATAGTCATAGCGCCACCTGCTGGCAACAGGAAGTGACCTTGAACGAAGCAGCCCCCGCCGCACGCTTGACCTACATGTACGAAAATTCTGTGGTACATCTATCATGTCCAGACGCACAAAAGCCTCTTGGAGTGATGCCCTAAACTCAACAGGAAGTCGGCCATTTTGAATTTTATGGCAAAGTTTTGGTGATTTACACACTCGCATTTTAACTAACTCCTCCTAGAGATAGAGTCGGATCGACTTCAAATTTCTGCTGTGCCTTCTCAAGGCATTGACGATGCAAAGTTGTGCTATCTGCGCGTTTTCGCCAATGGACGTGTCCGTGATGCCGATGATTCGCCATGAAACAGGAAGTTGTAATAACTTGGCTGTACCTGCTCAGATCTGCACGAAATTTGACATGTTCAATAAGAGTCCCGCCCTGAACACATGTACATGCCAACATTCAACCACAGTCATAGCGCCACCTGCTGGCAACAGGAAGTGATCTTTAACGAAGCAGCCCCGCCGCACGCGTTTGACCTACATAAATGAAATTTCTGTGGCACATGTATCATGTCCAGAGGTACAAAAGCCTCTTGGAGCGATGCCCTAAACCAAACAGGAAGTCGGCCATTTTGAATTTTATGGCAACGTTTTGGTGATTCACACACTCCGCACTTTAACTAACTCCTCCTAGGGATTTAATCGGATCGACTTCAAATTTCTGCTGTGCCTTCTTAAGGCATTGACGATGAAAAGTTGTGCTATCTGGCGCTGTTGTCAATCGGCGCGGTCCATGGCGTGGCGCTAAAGATCAACTCTTCGCCATGACACAGGATGTGGTTGTAACTTCACTGTAGATGCTCAGATCTGCACGAAATTTTACACGCTTGACAAGAGTCCCGCCTTGAACAGATCTACATGCCGACATTCACCCACAGTCATAGCGCCACCTGCTGGCAACAGGAAGTGTGGTACAAAACCTTCATGCAACGCATCAAATTGCGATAGCAAATGCATAGATGCACCGGCCGAGCTCCAGAATATGCAACGCGATCAGCATCACACCTCGACGCTGCTACAGGTGCGAGGGTCCTCATCGCTGCTTGCAGCTTTAATTTTTTTTTTCTTTTTTTTTCTTTTTTCTGCAAAGTAAGCCCCATTTTCGCTGGTCGCAACATGCTCGAAAACTCACCAAATTTGGCACGCGATGTCAGGACTGGTGAAAAATTTCGTATTTTGTGGGTTTCAGCGTATGGGCGTGGCAAAATGGCTCGCTAGCCACCTAGAAAATTAGAAAAATTAGCCCCTCGTCCACGCTCGACCTACATGCATGAAACTTCGGTGGGGACGTGTATCATATCAAGACGCACAAAAGCCTCAAGAACCCATACCCTAAACTCGACAGGAAGTCCGCCATTTTGAGTTTGGCGGCCATTTTGGGACGATTCACACACTCGCATACTTTAACTAACTCCTCCTAGGGGTTTAGTCGGATCGCCTTCAAATTTCTGATGTGCCTTCTAAAGGCATTGACGATGAAAAGTTGTGCTCTCTGCGCTGTTGTCAACGGGCGTGTCCGGTGTGCCGATGACTCGCCATGAAACAGGAAGTTGTTGTAACTTCAGTGTACATGCTCAGATCTTGACGAAATTTGGCACTTTTGACAAGAGTCCCGCCCTGAACAAATCTACATGCCGACATTCAACCACAGTCATAGCGCCACCTGCTGGCAACAGGAAGTGACCTTTAACGAAGCAGCCCCCGATGCACATTTGACCTACATGTACGAAATTTCTGTGGTACATCTATCATGTCCAGACGCACAAAAAAGCCTCTTGGAGCAATGCCCTAAACCCGACAGGAAGTCGGCCATTTTGAATTTTACGTCAATTTTGGGGGGATTCACACACTCCGTCTTTTAACTAACTCCTCCTAGGGATTTAGTCGGATCGACGTCAAATTTCTGCTGTGTCTTCTAAAGGCATTGACGATGTAAAGTTGTGCTATCTGCGCGTTTTCGTCAATAGGTGTGTCCGTGGCGTCGATGATTCGCCATGAAACAGGAAGTTGTTCTAACTTTAGTGTACATGCTCAGTTCTGCACGAATTTTTGCACGTTTGACAAGAGTCCCGCCCTGAACAAATCTGCATGCCGACATTCACCCACAGTCATAGCGCCACCTGCTGGCAACAGGAAGTGACATTTAACGAAGCAGCCCCCGCCGCACGTTTGACCTACATGTACGAAATTTCTGTGGCACATGGATCATGTCCAGGGGCACACAAAAGTCTCTTGGAGTGATGCCCTAAACCCAACAGGAAGTCGGCCATTTTGAATTTTACGCCAGTTTTCGGATGATTTACTCACTCCATACTTTTAACGAACTCCTCCTAGGGATTTTAGTCGGATCAACTTCAAATTTCTGCTGTGCCTTCTAAAGGCATTGACGATGAAAAGTTGTGCTATTCTGCGTGTTTTCGTCGATGGGCTGGTCCGGTATGCAGCGCCAAAGATCAATCCATCGCCATGACACAGGACATGGTTGTAACTTCACTGTAGATGCTCACATCTGCACCAAACTTTACAAGTAGGATAGAAGTCCCGCCCTGACCTCATGTACATGCCGACAATCACCCACAGTCATAGCCACCTGCTGGCAACAGGAAGTGAGGTACAAAACGTCCGGATCCGCTAAGGAAAATGCACAGCCGCAACCGGCAGAGCTCTACAATATGCAACGCCGCCGGATCACACCCGACGTGTTACAGGTGCGAGGTCCGCCATCGCTGCTTGCAGCTTTAATTATTTTTTTTTTCTTTCTTTTTTCTGCAAAGTAGCCTCAATTTTCGCGGCCTCAACATGCTCGAAAACTCACCAAATTTGGCACGCATGTCAGGACTGGTGAAAAATTTCGTATTTTGTGGGTTTCGCGGATGAGCGTGGCAAAATGGCTTCGCTACGCCACCTAGAAAATTAGAAAAAATTAGCCCCTCGTCCGCGTTCGACCTACATGCACGAAATTTGGTGGGGACGTGTATCATATCAAGGCGCACAAAAAAGCCTCAAGAACCCATACCCTAAACTCGACAGGAAGTCCGCCATTTTGAATTTGGTGGCCATTTTGGGACGATTTGCACACTTCGTACTTTAACGAACTCCTCCTAGGGATTTAGTCGGATCAACTTCAAATTTCTGCTGTGCCTTCTCAAGGCATTGACGATTCAAAGTTGTGCTATCTGCGCGTTTGCTCAATGGGCGTGTCCGTGGCTTCGATGATTCGCCATGAAACAGGAAGTTGTTGTAACTTGGCTGTACATGCTCAGATCTGCACGAAATTTGACACTATTGACAAGAGTCCCGCCCTGAACCAATCTACATGCCGACATTCACCCACAGTCATAGCGCCACCTGCTGGCAACAGGAAGTGACCTTTAACGAAGCAGCCCCGCACGCACGCTTGATCTACACGCACAAAATTTTGGGGGGAGGTGTATCCTATCAAGATGCACAAAAAAGCCTCAAGAATCCATACCCTAAACTCGACAGGAAGTCCGCCATTTTGAATTGTGCCGCCATTTTTGGACGATTTAAATACTCTGTACTTTAACTAACTCCTCCTAGGGATTTAGTCGGATCGACTTCAAATTTCTGCTGTGCCTTGTAAAGGCATTGACGATCTAAAGTTGTGCTATCTGGGCGTTGTCGATGGACGTGTCCGTGGCATTGACGATTCACCATGAAACAGGAAGTTGTAGTAACTTGGCTGTACATGCTCAGATCTGCACCAAATTTTGCCCATTTGACAAGAGTCCCGCCCTGAACAAATCTACATGCCGACATTCACCCGCGAGTCATAGCGCCACCTGCTGGCTGACAGGAAGTGACCTTTAATGAAGCAGCCCTCGCCGCGACGTTTGACTTACATGTACGAAATTTCTGTGGCACATGTATCATGTCCAGAGGTACAAAAGCCTCTTGGAGCCATGCCCTAAACCCAACAGGAAGTCCGCCATTTTCAATTGTGCGACCATTTTGGGACGATTTACACACTCCGTACTTTAACTAACTCCTCCTAGGGATGTAATCAGATCGACTTCAAATTTCGGCTGTGCCTTCTAAAGGCATTGACGATTAAAAGTTGTGCTATCTGCGCGTTTTCGTCAATGGGCGTGTCCGTGGCGTCGATGATTCGCCATGAAACAGGAAGTTGTAGTAACTTCGCTATACATGCTCAGATCTGCACCAAATTTTGTACATTTGACAACAGTCCTGCCCTGAACAAATGTACATGCCAACATTCAACCATAGTCATAGCGCCACCTGCTGGCAACAGGAAGTGACCTTCAACGAAGCAGCCCCCGACACAGGTTTGACCTACATGTACGAAATTTCTGTGGTACATCTATCATGTCCAGACGCACAAAAGCCTCTTGGAGCGTTGCCCTAAACTCAACAGGAAGTCGGCCATTTTGAATTTTATGGCAAAGTTTTGGTGATTTACACATCCGTGATTTTAACTAACTCCTCCTAGAGATAGAGTCGGATCGACTTCAAATTTCTGCTGTGCCTTCTAAAGGCATTGACGATGTAAAGTTGTGCTATCTGCGCGTTTTAGTCAATGGGCGTGTCCGTGGCGTATGCGTCAAAGATCAAGTCATCGCCATGATACAGGAAGTGGTTGTAACTTCACTGTAGATGATCACATCTGCACAAAACTTTACATGTAGGATAACAGTACCACCCTGAACACATGTACATGCCGACATTTAGCCACAGTCATAGCGCCACCTGCTGGCAACAGGAAGTGTGGTACAAAACCTTCATGCAGCGTCCGGCGCATAGCAAATGCACAGACGCACCGGCCGACCTCCACAATATGCAACGCGGCCGCATCACACTCGACGTGCTACAGGTGCGAGGGTCCACCATCGCTAGCTTGCAGCTTTAATTTTTTTTTTTCTTTCTTTTTTCTGCAAAGTAAGCTCACTTTTCGCGGCCGCAACATGCTCGAAAACTCACCAAATTTGGCACGCATGTCAGGACTGGTGAAAAATTTCGTATTTCGTTGGTTTCGCTGACGGGCGTGGCAAAATGGCTCGCTAGCGCCACCTAGAAAATTAGAAACAATTAGCCCCTCGTCCCCGTTCGACCTACATGCACGAAATTTGGTGGGGACGTGTATCATATCAAGACGCACAAAAAAGCCTCAAGAACCCATACCCTAAACTGGACAGGAAGTCCGCCATTTTCAATTTGGTGGCCATTTTGGGACGATTTGCACACTCCGTACTTTAACGAACTCCTCCTAGGGATTTAGTCGGATTGACGTCAAATTTCTGCTGTGCCTTCTAAAGGCATTGACGATGTAAAGTTGTGCTATCTGCGCGTTTTCGTCGATGGGCGTGTCCGTGGCGTCGACGATTCGCCATGAAACAGGAAGTTGTAGTAACTTCGCTATACATGCTCGGATCTGCACCAAATTTTGTACATTTCACAAGACTCCCGCCCTGAACAAATGTACATGCCAACATTCAACCATAGTCATAGCGCCACCTGCTGGCAACAGGACGTGACCTTAAACGAAGCAGCCCCCGCCCCACGTTTGACCTACATGCACGAAATTTGGTGGGGACGTGTATCATATCAAGACGCACAAAAAGCCTCAAGAACCCATACCCTAAACTCGACAGGAAGTCCGCCATTTTGAATTTGGTGGCCATTTTGGGACGATTTGCACACTCCATACTTTAACGAACTCCTCCTAGGGATTTAGTCGGATCGACTTCACATTTCTGCTGTGCCTTCTAAAGGCATTGATGATGTAAAGTTGTGCTATCTGGCGTTGTTCGTCGATGGCGTGTCCGTAGCGCCGATGATTCAGCCATGAAACAGGAAGTTGTAGTAACTTGGCTGTAAATGCTCAGATCTGCACGAAATTTTACACGATTGACAAGAGTCCCGTCCTGAACAAATCTATATGCTGACATTCACCCCCAGTCATAGCGCCACCTGCTGGCAACAGGAACTGACCTTTAACGAAGCAGACCCCGTCGCATGTTTGGCCTACATGTATAAAATTTCTGTGGCACGTGTATTATGTCCAGACGCACAAAAAAGTCTCTTGGACCACTCCCCTAAACTCAACAGGAAGTCGGCCATTTTGATTTTTATGGCAACGTTTTGGTGACTTACACACTCTGTACTTTCACGAACTCCTCCTAGAGATAGAGTGGGATCGACTTCAAATTTCTGCTTTGGCTTCTGAAGGCATTGAAGATGTAAAGTTGTGCTATCTGTGAGTTTTCGTCAATGGGCGAGTCCGTGGCGTGGCGTCAAAGATCAACTCTTCGCCATGACACAGGAAATGGTTGTAACTTCACTGTACCTGCTCAGATATGCACGATATTTTACAGGCTTGACATGAGTCCCGCCCTCAACACAAGTACATGCCCACATTCACCCGCAGTCATAGCGCCACCTGCTGGCAACAAGAAGTGAGGTACAAAACCTTCATGCAATGTCCGGCGCGTAGCAAATGCACAGCCAGCTGGCAGAGCTCCAGAATATACAACGCGGCCGCCTCACGCCCCGACGCGCTACAGGTGCGAGGGCCCGCCCATCGCTGCTTGCAGCTTTAATTTACCTTTGGATCCACTCTTTCAACTCTTTATGCTAAGCTAAGCTAACTGGCTGCAGCTGCTTCTTCTAACTACCTGCCACAAAGTGAACGAGCTTATTTCCTTTAAACTGAGGACTGAGAGTATCGGTGACAGAGATGGAGTATTGACGACACGAAGCAACTCGGGTCACTTCAGAATTTGACTTTAGGAACGATTCACACGTCGATACGTCTCTCGTGTCATTTCAGTAATTACGGTCTGCTTCATCGGGCCAAAGCACCATGTCACAGTAATTGAGCTGCTTTCGTGCTGCTGATCTCTGATCTGTAGCTTCTGTGGGAGGTGACGGTATGAATCATCCCCTTCACAACTTGTAGTCGTGGTGGGATTTGATGGGATTGATCACATGCAGTGTTCCAGAGCTGCGGCTCAAAGTGTGAAGGCTATAATTACTGATAGTAGGTTTAACACTAACAAGTCAGACTTGTACGGTTCTTGATTTTATGATGACTTAAAAAAAAAAAAAAACCTGTCTCCGCAACGAATGCTACAAAGAACTGCATATTCTGGAACAATAGCTGCAATCATAGTAAAAACTGCGGAGTCCCAATGTGATGGGAAATTTAAGGAAGAAAACAAAGTAAGGCAATAATCAGCAAGAATAAAGCGCCTCGTGCAGCTGGCTCATTAACAGTCACAGCTCATTAGGGCCGGCTTAATCAAAATGCAGAAACCATACTGGGCTCCCAACAAATTACCAGTATTGCGACAGCATAATGAGAGCAAAAACACGGTGTCAGTTAAAAGCATGTTTTTAACAAAGAGCTCCAGTTGAGCCTGTGAAGCTGTAGAGCGTCATCATATTGGGACGCCCTCCTCCACCCACGGCCAAGGTGATCCGTCAGCGATGAAGCTCGGCAAACCAGCAACCGCCGCCTCTGCAGAGGAACGCGGCCAGCGAGCGGTTTGAAATTAGCAGTGCTGTCGTTCTCTTGGTGCTCTCTGCCAGTGTACAGTAATCGCTGCTCTGTGGGACGGAACTTCGCCACAAAGCAAATGTATGGCGCCACAACAAGAAAACAAAAACACAGGAGAGTTAGGCTGCTGGGGGGGGGCACCTGACCCCAAACGCAGTACGTTTCCCATAGATTTATTTTATACTGTAGCATTATATTTATATACATACATATAAATTAGCTTTATTGGCATGACTGTGTAACAATATTGCCAAAGAAAATCAACCCCAGACATTTCATTAAACAAGAAATTAAAGATAAAGTAATCAAATCGTATGTGTTCGTGTTAAAAAATAAATAAATAAATCAAATATATTAAAAATTAAAGAAAATAAATAAACAGTAAGTATGTGTGTGCGAGCGTAGGTGTGTGTTAAAAAAAATATATAAAAATTAAAATAAATAAAACGGTAAGCATGTGTATGTTAAAAAGTTAAAATATATTTAAAAAATTTAAATAACAAATAAATGAAACAGTAACATTTAGTTGTGTGTATTAAAAGTTAAAATATATTAAAAAAAATGTAAATAAAAAAATAAATGAAACAGTAACGTGTGTATATATATTAATAGACAAAAACATTTTTAAAAATTAATTGATTAAAAATAATAATTAAAAAAAGAAATCAGTATCAAATGTAAAAACAAAACAACATTAACAAGACCAAATATCTACCACTGTGCAGCTCCATGAGGCTGTGCTAAATGCTAATATCAGCATGCTGTCGACCCAAAGTCCTCAAGTGTAACGGTGACGTCTCTGATCGGTGGAGCTCGCTGTTACAAAGGACAGGTTTAAAAGCTTCGAAAGTCATGTTGGCTACTGCTAGCACAGAACTGTATGATTGTTTACATCACGTTTCCCCTCTACTGTGACTCAATCACATAATATTAGCAAAACGTTAGCTCTGAACGTAGCTCGATCACGGAAACAGAAACCTTATATATCTAATTCAGAAGTTCTTCCACGTCACAGACACTGCTGGGACCCCGAGTGGTGACTGTCAGGAACAAAGCGCTGCACCACGTCGACGACAACACAAACTACAATATATCAACACTACTGACGGATTCAGCTTGTTAAACTATCGTTGGGTTGGAAGTCCTTGGAAAAGGCATCTTTCACCATGGTTGATGGGATGATTGTTCCTTCACTCATTTAAATAAAAACGGTCTTGTTCATTTATGCCATTTTTCTTATGGTTTTGTTTTTGGTCCGGCTCAAATGTTTTATGGTCCTGATTCATCTTAGCTGGATAAATCGGTACAAGGCTTTTTTCAAGGATTTTTGGAAAAGTCAGCGGGTCATATCCCTCGGGAACCGGAGCCGGGAAAGACGTGTGGGCCGTCACTGTTGAGCTCTGTCATCAGTTCTGCAGGTATTTAGTCGTAAAACCAAAGAGTGGACACATCAACATGTTGACCTGATGATGGCGCTATAAGTGCAAAGTCAGAGAATCACCAAAGTTATTACAGTTTATCCTGAAGGGAACATGAAGGTCTGTACCACAGGTTAGGAAAAGGCAGAGGATCATCAAAACCAGAAGCATTCATCCTCTGGGGAGCCTGAATATCTGTACAAAATGTAAAACTAGTTATGCAACAATAAAATGTTGCATGTTAAAACAAGAAAGGTAATAAGCAGCGTATACAGCTGGTTGTCAGCTGGGTTGCTAACAGAAATAAAACACTCTAAAAACTAATTCAGGGGACCTTTAGTCTTTACTTAAATAAATATATTGTTATGAAATAAAAAATCAAGTTCTGAGATACTGTTAGACTTTTTACTTTTAATTATTTTACTGAGCTTCGATGGCACAAATTATGCCTATTGATTCAATATACTATCATGACTTGTCAGAGTTTAACATTGTCAGTTAATCAATAAATAATTTAATTTTAAGTTCTGTTAACGTAAAATATAATTTGATGAGGTGTAAACGACCCACAGTTTCCCTCTCCTGCATGTTCCAGACCAGACGAGTGACCACAGCTGAAACTCGTTAAAGTTTAACATGGTGAATGGTCAGTAATTTTATGCTTAATTACACATATTTGCATTCGCTCAGGATTCTGTTGGTGATAACCTGTAACCGAGTACCAAAGTACCAAAAACTGGACGTCCTTACTCTGAAATTTGAGCAGTGTCGATAGTCCAGTCTGTGCGCCGAGCTAAAGTTAGCTCGTAGCTGTAGCCTGTCACTGATTGAGTAGGATAAGGTTAGTAATAGGTGGCCAGGGAAAACGTCTTGGCAAGCTAACTTAATATGGGATTACCCATTAGCCACCACTCTAGTTAGCACGCAGGCTAGCTACGTTTATAAACTACAAGTAGCTACGTCAGCAAGTTTGCCAGTTGCAGAGATCAACTTAATTATTAAATTCATGTTACATAGAAATGTGTGTTATTGTGGCCAAAAAGCTTCTTCAGCTAACTTAAAACATTATTTTGGATCAACTTAAATACTTGCAGTCATGTTGACAATTATTAAGTTCATGTTACTTTGTTGATCCAATGTTTTCTTTTTTGTGGCTGTAAAATAGATAGAGATGGACTTTACTGGGGGTGAACGCTCATACTGTGAGTTTTTTAAACTCCAAAACCTTCAGCTCTGTGTGGTGTGTGTTCAAACGCAGCCAATAATATTCATAGATGGTTCAAGCACAAAACCACTGGCCTGATCCTAACAAGGGCTGCAGCAAATACAAGCAAACAGAAATCCCAGCAGGCAAAAAGAAAGGTCATCCTTGTTTTAGGAGGAAAGAGCGTGTTTTCTGAATTTACAGTGAGCTACACAAATAAAGGGGCCCTGTGATGTTGCTATAGTTACAGAGACCCCAAAGCTCCCGAGATCTGGAGGGCAGATTCTCCTCCTGGAGTTTTCTCTCAGCCCTGCGGGAGGCCGAGGGCTGCCGTGGGATGGCAGCGGAGTCCCCCCTGTCTGCTTCTGGGAGACAATAGCCCGGCTATTATATTATGTAAATTTCAGATCCGTCTGTCGGACTGCCGCCGATGATTAATTGCCATCGAGCCGCAGAGGTACGACGGGAGCTTTTGTGTTTCTTTCCTTCTCCAGGCAGCAGCAGACGGAGTTGGGAACCAGACGAATCTGCAGAGCTCATGTTCCATTTGCTCTGGCAGACATCTGGACGCCCTTAGACAGGTTTCCACCCGTCCTGGATCAATCGCAGCCGTTTATCTAACACGAGGCGGGTTTGATACGACGGCTGAAGTCACATGTCTCGCCGCTCTGACTGCTTCAAGGTCAAACCAGGCAACGCTGATCAAACACGAATCAACATTTTCTTACTGCTTCGCTTATTTTAGAGCTGTTTAGCTGAAGTTTGATAAAGTTTGTGACCAAATTGAAAGTTAACTGGGAGGTTCCAGGCTAATACAAACATTACACCCTGTACATGAAGGTCACGGTGATTCGTGGAACCATTCGTACATGTGAGCACAAGCAGACACAAGTGGTTTGCTACCGGTTTATTTAGGTCCTCGCTCCAAATCCACCGTGAAAACTAATAAAAAATATATTAAAAAAATATAGTCATGATGTTTGCTTAACATAAATATTAACAATTACCAAAGTAAAATGCAGACGGGCAAAACTAAACACCTCGTTGGCTGCATGCTACGATGAAAAGGAAGTCTGAGTCTCCAGAATTGAACTTGAAACCGCTCATGTCCAGGTCGGCTTTAGCCAGCATGAAATCTTTCACTGGAACATGTCCACGCTCGCTGCCGCCTGCTGGTGACGAGTAACAGTACAGCTCAGCCCAACAAGTGACTTGAAACTAAAAGCATGAATTACAAATGCAACTGAAATAGAAAAAGGAAATATACAGATTTCACAAATGTAATTGCAACAATTACAGTAAGTGAGTGAAGTCAATGTGACATTCCTCAATATTTAGAATTTTCTCTTAGATGCAAACAAAATTCACGTGTGGTCCGAGCCACCTGTTCAGTGATGAAACTAATCTGAAAGAATCTGGACTTAAATATCTATATATGTGTTCTAATATATTAGACTGTTGTCTTCCTGCAACAACTCGCCAACACGAGATTTTAAAGTGAGAACGGTCCTTGAGCGAGACTTCAGCTTCCTGTTAAAAACAAAGGGGGTCACCAGAAGTCCCTCGCAGGCAAGCTAACACTTCTGGTCTGTATAAGACGCTCTTGAGATAGATACAGACTCCAGTTTGAGCCCGTCACTGGCAAAACTAAGCACTTTTTTGTGGACGCCATTTTGACAGGAAGGAATAGGTTCAGCTGCCGGCTAAAGCAGTTTGCAGCACGGATTCAAGACATTTTGCACCTACATATGTGAAAGTAGGAGACCGAAATGATCCTTTAATATTTTCTTATTGTTTCCATGCCGTGAATGCGCGAGCAGAGGAGGAAGAGACAGCATTATATCTCTCTGTGTGTTTGTAGCCGAGGATTCAAACTGAGCACAGACCTCCTGCAGCTTCACTCTGCGAGCGATCCAGATGTGTGTGATCCACATGTGGAGAGAGAGACGGCCTTCAGGATGCTGGAGAAGTGACAGATGCAGACATATGTCGTGAAGGTTTGGAGGCGACTTTCAGATGGAGACCGGGCGCGATGCCCGGGCGCTGGCTGGCTGCACACAAGCACGCGCTCAGTCATTCATATGTATGCATGCATACGAAGTCCACGCTCAATAAATATGTATAAACTCTCCAATATAAAGCCTTTATTGAAGGCTTTGCTTAACGTATTATAGAACAGACTGCATATCGTCTTATTGCTTCTTTTCCTTCGTCTCACACTCTGTTCCTGCCTCCTCATTGTGTCCTGCTTGTAGCACAATAACCTTAAATAAAACCCATTTTCTGATCAGAACCAGCGAGCCAACGCAGCCACCCCGTGTTGATCCGTCTACTCCAATGACAGACGTGCGTTTCTCTCTGAGCTGCTGCTTTGGATTGAAAGAGGCGTCAGTGTCTCGCGTGTTCGGACCCTTTATAAAAGCCGTTAAGTTCAAAGAAACTAACTGATTTATGGCGGCTGATGATGTGTCTCAAATACAAAACGTCGCCTTAGAACGGACATTTTGTCTAAGTCACGCTAAATATAGCTTTTTGTCTTTAAAAGAAATGAAAGGTGTTTTTTGGTTTCTTTCTGTTCGCCTCAGTTAATATTTGCCATAAAATCAATATAATGAATTTCAAATGTAATACATTTTAATGTGATTTAAAGGAAGCTTAACCACACTGAGAAAATATAAATTCCACTAGTAAACAGATGATTTAATCCAAAAAGCTGTTAAGAAAAATTAGAAAGACAAAATAATGCACTAATATTTTTGTTGTACAAAAAGAGCAAGTAATTGTAAATCCTCCATATTTGTAAAGCTCCTTTCTAGTCTTTTCGACCACTCAAAGCGCTTTGACACTACATCTGCGTTCACCAATCGCTCACATTCGTACACTGAGCCTAAGTGCTCAAACAGAAACTAACATTCACACAATTCGGGGTTCAGTGTCTTGCCCGAGGACCCTTCGACACGCAGCCTGGAGGAGCTGGGAATTGAACCGCTGACCTTCCGATTAACGGCCAACCAGCTCTACCTCCTGAGCCACAGCAGCAAGGACATTTGTTTTTTTTCTGGCTACGTTGAAAGGAAACACAAACAGAGCGCAGTGGGTTTTCTGCTTCAGAGCAATTTATACTAATCGACGGCGTCGCCTCCTACCCACGTACACACATACGGCGTAGCCCAGGGGTCGGCAACCTGCGGCTCCGAGTGGCTTGGGAAAATAAATTACTAAAAAAAAAAAACTAGTTAGTAAGTATTTAATCCACCATGAACTACATTAAAAACAAACACCGCTCACGCCTCACAGATGACAGTTTACAATCCTGCGTCAAGATGAAAGTGACTTCGTACAGCCCGATTTGCAGACGCTTGAACCTGCTCCTTCTCCTTCTCAGGAGCAGAAGTCCCATTAACCAGGTAAAAATGAACATTTATGTAGATATTTTGCAAATATTTATTTTTTATTGTTTAGTGACACAGTGCTTTTTTCCCAATTTATTTTTAAATTCAGGTCAAGGCTCCGCTACATGCTCTGAAAGCCCAAAGGCGATATAAGGATGACGGCTCACGGCATTTTTTGCTGTTGTTTGCTACATGGATAATTTAAGTTGAGCTTTTTAATTTATTTGAAAGAGACATTCAGACATTATTAATTTTTCAAGAATTCAAAATGTGTTCATTACATAGATAAAATTTAATTTTCTCTGTAGCACTTTGTGGATTTAGGATTTCATAAGCATCACACTATAGGTGTTTATACAAAAGTGTAAAGGTAAGAAAAAGCAATATATACAGTGTTATGTTCATTTTACATAAGATAGTCCATCTTCAAAAGGGTAGTCAAAGCACTAATAAGTGTATGGCTGGGGTGAACCCCGAAGCATGAAAGGGAAGTTGTTGTTGTTTTTTAAATAAATGCGTTTTTTAATTTTATTTTAATTGTCAAATAGTATTTGTGGCTCCCAGTGTTTTCTTTTCCGTGGAAACCAGGTTCAAATGGCTCTTTCGATGTTAAAGGTTGCCGACCCCTGGCGTAGCCTGACGTGCACCTCCTCAAAATGAATCTAAATACATTAGACGCACAAACTGGGGGTGGAGACAAATATCTGCGTCTATGTTTGGTTTTAGTTGTCGTACTTTAGACAGGAAGCGTCCAGGTGCTTTGCTCTGAGTGTGATTTAGGGAAACTGGTTCCCTTTTTTTTTTTTTTTTTTTTTTTTTTTTTTGATTTGACACCGGGCCGGACAGGGGGGCAAACATGGGGACGGGGTACAGACAGACAGCACAATGGAAGGACAACACCTGTAAGAAAAGGGGGATGGAAAGAGGGAACGATAGGGGACAGCAGAGGGAAACACCAATTGCAGAAAGCAACGAAACCTGTAATAGAACGGAGAGGAGGGCTTGGGGAGGAGAAAGACAACAACAAACAAACCAACACAAACAAAAACAAACAAGCAAACAATAAAAATAGAAATAATAGTAAAGGACAACCAGCCGAACAGCAGCAATAAACAACTAACATATTAAGACAACTAATACAAAAATGTAAACAAGAAACAGTCACGCACAATAAATAAATAAGCAACACAGCACAGCCAGAGAGCTGGAGTAATAACAATTAATTTAAACAAGTAACTGAAAGAAAAGCATCAGGAATAATTCTACATGTGACAACGCCGATTTTTATTTAACGTTATTTTATTGTGTCTATGTGTTAGACTGTCTATGCCTGTATGCCTGTGGGTGAATGTATGTGTGTGTGTACGCATGAGCCTATTAAAGAATGTAGTTGTTAGCGATAGTGAGACGCCATAACTGTGACACACCGACCCCCCAGCAACAGGCAGGCAAGAGCCCCAGTAGCAAATAGGGGTGGGAGAAAGAAAGATGACTTCCAGATGCACCGCGATGCAAACGCGGAAGACCCCGACCCAATCAACAGATACCCAAAAAAAAAAAAATAAATAAATAAAATAAAAAATAAAAATAAAAAAAATAATTAAAAAAAAAAAAAATAAATAAATAAATTATGACCATCCAAATGCCAGTTGACAGCGCAATGCCGACGGAAGGCAAGAGGCGTAACCCGCGGAGGAGCAGCGCCGGGCCGACAGCGGCGCACACACAACACAGGCCAGTGCCCCCCCCCCACTCAGCGCCGCACCGACACGCAGCAAACAACCAAAATGCCCAAATGCCACGCAATCATCAACACCAACGCACAAGTGACGAGGCCTAACGCTGCACGCGCGCGAAGCACGGCGACACCCAACGCCCGGCAGCCCTCGCGGCTCCCGCGTCGCGAGGCCGGGCAAACGAGAGAGCGAAGCAGCAGAACACGACAGCGACAGCCAGCGGAGAGAAACACCAGCAGCAAGTCCCAGCCGGAGCAAGCGCCGCAGCGCAGATCGCCGTGCACCCGCCAGCAAGGGTCCGCCGTCCCCAACCGCCAGAAAACCGAGGCCGCCTGCGCCAGCCAGCACCCCACATGCACAGCAACACCCCCAGGCCACCGTGGCAACACCAGCCAAACCAGCAGCGAGGCAAAATCAACCAGCCCAGCTGCATTCCACCACCAACCCACCCACACGTCAGGGACCGAGAGCTCCAGGCACAGGCCCAGAACAAACCGGAGCACAGCCCCACCACGCACCCATACTGCACATTCCGAAAACTAACTTTATACCTTAATATCCAGAGGGGTCCAACAACCGGTCGACAGAGAAATAGGGGAGCATGGATCTGAGGCCAGCAAAGCAAACCAGGGATGCAAACCGCCCCAAGCCAAGCCAACGAGGAAATGCCTCCCACGGACCCCAATGCACAAACCAAACCCCACGCAGTCATCCAGAGACCCTGTATAGGGAAGGGAGGAGAGAAGAAAAAAAACAAAAAAAACAAACAAAAAAAACCAAAAAGAAAATAAAAAGTAAATAACCCACAATGCATCAAGATGCATCACCCTACAAACCCACCACAGCCCCCCAAACTGCAACCGATCCACGCGCACAGCACCCAGGGACCCTCAAGCCTAGTAGCCAGGGCACTCCAGACCAAGCTGCACCCCGCCCCAACCCCGCCCTATCAACACGGGAGAACCAGGACAACAGTCCCCCCGCCCAGCCGGAGGCATTCCCCCAGTATGCAGGCAAAGCCAGCAGCCCCCGAGCCCGCAGAATCCGAGGCCGATCTGCGTCCCGGACGGGGCCCAGCCCCGCGAGTCAACCTCCCCAAGGAGGAGCACCAAAATACACCCGACAACACTGGTCATGCGCCCCAGAGGCTCCCGAATGCCCCCACTGTGGGAGAGCCGGCAGAGGGGAGCAGCAGGAGCCCCACCCTGCCGAGGGAGGGCCCCGGCGAGGAGGGGAGACAACGGGCACCCAGGCCCAGGGACACACCACCCACCCAGAAATGACCAAAAGCCAGAAGCCCGAGTCCCCAGAACCCCAGGTCAGAGCGAGCCCCCAGGCCAGAGGAGCCACGCCCCTGCAACCAACCCCAGACCAGACAGGGCAGACACTAACCCCACGGCACCCCAGACGCCCGGGGGCTCCAGGGGCAGGGGACAGGTTCAGTGAGAGTCCCCCCACTCCCTCAACCCCTCTGCCTTCCTCTGTAAATGTTTTTGTTTGTTTTTTTTTGTTTTTTTTTGTTTTTTGTGTTGGATGCATGTCATGAATTGTGAAGTGTTGTGTGGTGAGGTAAAGATAAGGTGTGTGGTGACTAAGGTGCAGTTAAAATTGGAGGGTAGTAGTGACACAGGGACCCCATAACTGTCAGGTAGTGGAGCCCCTGCCCCTCCCACCCCCCATGCCCTCTGTGTCTAATGTGTAATTAAAATTGAGGGGCAGCCAATGGGGGAGGAAGAAGGGCAAGGCCGCAATAAAGCAGCCCCACCCACCAAATACCCCCAGCCTGCCCGCCCCCCAGAGTCCTAGGAGTGTATGTAGTGAGACATTATCAAAGGGGGAGAGGGTGAAGGAGGTCGAAGGGAGGCTAGAATAGTCCTCCCCACTAGGACCAGATTCCTGACTGGCCCCATCATTCAGTCCCGTCCCCCACCCCACTAAGCAGGAGGACACCAAGTCCCTCCAGCCCAGGGCTTATAGCAGGAGCCCCCCTAGTTTCCCTAGGGAAACTGGTTCCCTGATGCTGTGAGACTCAACCTGACAGCTACTGACTGTAGACCTACAGTGTTGGGTTTTACTTCTCTGTGGTTTTGCCTTTCACAATAAATGCTGTTATTTTACTCAGTGTTCCTATAAAAGTATTCATGCATGGCGAATTATCGGTGAGCATTCGAGTGTGTGGTTTCCAAATTATTGACTGATCCCGGCCAACCAGCCCTGGTGCCGCGGCCCGCATACAGACGACCAACCAGAGGAGGGATTCAGTCTGCACTGAATGTAAATGGAAGGGAATCACCTGCCTGACAGCCTTGCAGGAGACGATCTCTTGAACTTGGAGGTGTGATCGTGCTGCACCTGTCTGAAGTAGGCTTTCAGCAGGTGATTGTGAAGCACTGGCAGAGCCGGAGGAAACGCCCTGCTGCTAAAGTAGCACAGGCCTTTCAGTCAGACAGTAAATCCGACTAACTCCTTCCTAATTCTGTAAGACTGCAACAAAGGAACCACGTCTTTGTCGGCTACAAAGACGCCCGATTCAGCCGTTATCGAGACTTTGTTTGCACCCGGCCGCTCTCTGTCGTTGATCAACTGTGATGAAAAAGAAAAAGTTAATAAATGTTTTAGAGAAAGTGGCTCATGTGGGACAGAGCTCGCACAGCTGAACTCCAGGCTCTGCATCTCTACCAGAAACCACCGACCCTGCTGAAGAGGTGACAGCTGCTTTCATGTTCATCAGCCTTTTATTCACAACTGACAGGAAAGTTAGCAAAAAAATCTGTTTAAATCTTTATTTTTAGAAAGAAAATAGCAAGGCGGGGAAGCAGTTATGCTAGCGAAGTGTCACTTCTAAGAGCTTGTGAACGGCTTCGTGAAGATGTTCACACATACAGTGTGTCAGCTCTGCGTATACAGCTGAATAACCTAAAGGGATGGCTGGGGATTTTTGAAGGTACTTATACACAGTCAGTGTATTACCTGCAGTAGGTGGCGGTCAGCTGGGTGCAACACTGGAGAGGCAGAGAGATGTACTGGCACTGAAGCTAAGCTACGTACAGGAGCTAATGCCAGTTTCAGACCAAACGTGAATTTTCGCCTTGCGACGCTTTCCTCGCGTGAGCACATTCGCTGCAGGTGTTCACACAACGCGAGAAGGCGATTTTAACGTGATAAAAACAGCTTGCCATTTCTCCATCTGTATGAAACCAAAGGAAACATTTTGCTGTGATTAAATATCAATAAACGGATCAAACTGATGCCGAAATAACTACAACATGATGCAGATTTGTTAAACATATGAATTCCTGCTTTGTCAGGTCTGTCAGCAAGACAGCAGGACAACAACTTCTAAAATGTTTGTTTTCTGAACGGAGTTCGGATCGATCAGGGCTGTGCTATGCTAACTTGGTCACAGTAAAGTACAACGACAGCTGGAATAAAGTTACAGACACATGTTTTCTGAACTCACCAGGTAGTTCAGCCTCCTCGCTTCTTTTCTCCAAGTAACGTCCAGCTTTGTCCGGTTTTATATAAATATGAAGTCAGTAGTCCGACAGAGCTAACGACGCTAACAGCAACACTGGAACCGGATGTGCACGAAGCTGCTGAGAAGCTCCAGTGAAGATAAATCAACGTTGAAATCCCAAAAACTAAAGTAAAAAGCTAATTTAATAAAAACAGTTAACTCCTCCCTCCTGCGAGTAAACGGCGTATTTAGCACTGTATAAAGTTATTCCTTTATACAGTGCACAGCTGAGTTGTTCTTATGCGTCGGAATATGAAAGTATTATGGTTAAGAAAATGTAGTTTCAAAGGAAATGGCTGTATGGCGCGCCAAGTTAAAGAGCTGAAAATATTCTAAGCAGTGCCATCATCTTTCAGGTGGTTAAAACATGCTGACCCTGTCCACAGCGGTACGTTGCTGAGCTTCCATGCCCTACATCTCTGTGGGAAGTACTTCGAACAGCTTCCAAACCCTCAGCTCGTTAGTTACACCTGAGCGCGCTGACGCTCGCACCTCCCTGTGTGTTTAGGTTCATTGTATAGAGTCCCTGACATGTGAGAGCTCCTGTTGGATTTATGTCTCTCGTGTTCTTCACAGCAGATTTCTTGTCTCTGGTTTTTGGGTTGTTTCCCTTTTGGATCTGTGGATTTATCCTTTCTGTTTTTGCTTTAAATAAAATCTCCCTCCTAGCAGGTCTGCATTTGGGCCCTAAACCCCCCGTCTCTGCTGTCAGCTTGTTACGACCCCCACAAATGGTGGTCGAACATAATCACAAGAGGCAAGGAGTTAGTACCAAAAGAACATAAGTATATTAAATAAACCATAAAAGAAGTCAAAACTTAGATTAAATAACAGTTCTGGCCAAAAACAAACAATAGACAGGGAATCCCTCCAGAGCAGCCCACAAAGGGCCGTTGGATCTGGAGGATTCCCCGCTTTCCCCGCATCTTTAACTAAACAAACAGAAACAAAGCCGCGAAAACCACCAGTCCCATCAGAAGAGAAGAAAAACAAGAGTGAAAAGAAGACAAATCTGCAGCAGTTACCGTCAATCTGCTGCTGCTGGAAGGAGAGCCAAGCGCCCAGCTCCTCTTTATCTGTTTCTCCCCTCAACACCCAGACTTGAAACACCTGAGACAAAAACAGACAACACGAGTCACAATCACATGAATCCTCATCACGACCAGCAACACAGGAAAGTACGACTGGGCGAAAAGGTGTTTTGTGAATGTGCTCTCAATCAGCTCTTCCTTCAGTGAACTAAAGGTGAGAAGTGACTGTAGAGCAGTGGTCTGCAAACGGCTGCAAACAGCTCACGCTTTGAGTTTGTGAGTCACTTCATAGTGAATTTGTTGAAGAGAGGTGAAAATATGTTCATGCAAGGAGGGACCGAACACAAAGCCCTCAGATCGAAAGGCCTGTGCACTAATGACTCACCGGACATCCGAGAATATTTTTTTTAAGTTATCATTTGGCCGTGTTCTGGTTCGCCATCAAATGGCTTAAAAAAGTTGGTCCATGCTGAACTTATTTGCCAAATGCCTGATGTAAAGTTATCAAATTGAATTTTCATTGACGATCAAATATAGTTTCAGAGCAAGTGACTTTCATAATATTACATTCAGTTTCAAGTTTGAATTGAGATTTAGTTTTTAAATGTTACCCAAGATATTAAAGAGGTCACATTCTGCTCATCTTCAGGTTCCTCATCTTATTCAGAGGTCGTACCTGAACAGGGTCACATGGTTATATTTCTGTCAGACTGCTCATTGCTGCAGCTCCTCTTTTCACCCTGTGCTGAAGGCTTCGTTTTAGCTACGGAGTGATACATCTCGCCTCTAAATGATCTTTGTTGGGAGCTGCACACGCTCAGTTCCTAGTTAAGGACTACTAGCCAATCAGAAGCAGAGTAGGGCGGGTCAGCGAAGCCGGTAAACAGCTCGGGTTCAGCTGCGCGTGTTGCCGACCAGCCTCGGCAACATGGACTGGAGCAAGAGTTTCAGAGCGGTGAGTTATTAATCTGTAACAAAGGATCTTTCATCCATAAAGTTTTAACCGAGCTCTGTCTCTACATCACAGTAACAACTTTATGTCCACTGACTGCCTGGAGGGTAGCTAGTGTTTGGAAGGGAGAGGAGAGCTGTGTGCTGCAGCTCGCTGTTTCTGAGGGCGTGTCGGAGCGGCCCGCTCGGCGAGCGTTATATGAGGCGCTTTTAGCGGCCGGACTACAAACGAGCTGTTTTCAGTTCAGAGCAGAGTTTCTGTGGGAGATGGGAACTAACTTTGGGCTGGACTTTGTGGTGTTTGCCAAAAAGCATAATACCATCAATCCATCGTCAACCGCTTATCCTGCGTACAGGGTTGCGGGGGGGGGGCAATCCCAGCTTACATTGGGAAAGGCGGGGTCCACCCTGGACAGGTCGCCAGTGAAAGCATAATACCACATCTTTAAAATGAATGAATGATTCAGTTTCTAGTGACCCACATGTCTGCCAGGACGAGTCCCTCTTTGGTCGGTCCCCGCTGAGCAGCACGGATCCCCGTGGATCCAACTCACATTATTTTCATATTCACACAGAGTGAAAAAACAGTCAGCAGGGCTTCATTCCATCCCCGTGTGGACGGATGTAATGGAGTTATATTTGATTTATTACCAGCCGTTGTTCTTTCATTTGTCTGAAGGCTGAGATTTATGCTTCTGTAAATCTTTGAGCGTATTTTCAGTTATGATAACGTCAAGCTTAAAGGATAGCTTCTTTTGGAATTATGCTAATGTCTTCTATCACACAGCTTTAGCTCTGCAATAAGAGACAGAATGGATCGTTTTCAGTCCAAATTTCCAACATGTCACTTAAAATACTGAGCAGTGTGGGGTTCATATCGCTCTGAAGTGTTTGTTGTTGTTTTTATTACTTATGTATTTATTTGTTTTGCCTTCGTACCTAAATGATGCTTTTGAAAGTGATATTTGAATCTCATTATTCCCTGGAATGACTGTCTATAAGATCGACACAGTTTGCCCCAGAACATTAGACACACCGACACTCAGCAGCCGTCGGTGATTTCAGACCCAACCAGATTGGCTTGTTTCTGTTTCTGCCACTTTTTGCATAAATGCTGCAAAGTGTGTGAGCAAAGCACGAGCTCAGTATCTGCAGCCTGACGTCACCTCAGACCGGAAATTAGCGTTATTACAGCACATTTATTTTTTACCAGACAACGTTGTTGACTGGTGACAAGAGTGATAAAAGACTGCAGCTTACGGTATCGACCGAAGCAGCCCAGCAGAATCGAAACGTGTCCCGTCAAACCAGAACTTCAGTCGATACGTTCTGTAACCAGATTGCTTTCCCTGTATAACACGACCCGTGAGGATCAACTAATCAGGATGAGGAGGATCTGATACAATTTGGCGATACTTTCATTAACATTTATTTGAAACAGTAAAAAATAAAATGGATACCTTTGCTTGTCCATAACAACAATGAAAATAACAGGCTACCAATCAACTACTAAGGCTTCAACAGGCAGCAGGTTATGCAAGGTATCGAATGAAGCGCTCCACTTTAAGGGAACTGGTTTTGGTTCTGGTATCGTAAAATTTGAAACAATACCCGACCCTACCGCTGAGAGTCCACAGTCCTTCTGCTTTCCTGGGCACCATCATCTCCCGGGACCCCGGCAGAGGATGTACTTCCCGCTGCCAAAGTCAGTGATGGTGCACTTCTACGCCGCCATCATCCTCCATCACCATCTGGGACGCTGCTGCCACCGCCAGGGACGAGGGCAGGCTGCAGCGCATCATTGGCTCTGCTGAGAAGGTGACTGCTGAGCTGTTACGCCTCCAGGACCCGTAACCCCTCACAGCTTCGCCTCACGCCGCAAATGTGTCTGACTATTTCAAATAGCTGAATGTTCAGTGATGCACTTCTTCAGATTTCTAGAGGCTCTGTAGCTTTCGCGGGTCTGTTTCTTCGGTCCGGAGCAAATGAACTGCGCTGCAGGTGTGACAGCACCTTTTTAAAGTAGCTCTTTAGCCCACTTCAGGCCCCACATCTTGAGCACCGTGGCTACAGTTTGTACAAATGCGCTGCACCTTAGTGTTGTCATGGAGCCGTCGAGTGACATTTTGAGCCGGTATCCTCGACTGCCTTCAGCATCGACGGTGGGAAATGACTGTGGGCTCAGCAGCCATCTGCTTCCTGCTTCAGAGGGACCCTCTGCGACCCTGATGGACCTCGGCTGAATGTTAATTAGGAAGGAAGCAAATTGTTGCCTGGAAAATGGTCACAGATGGGCGCCGCGAAGGCAAGTGAAAGTCCAGCTGATATAATGGATTGGAATAATTACTGTCTCTTCTTCCTGTAGCCGGAGCACCATGTTGGTGGAAATGACATTTTCCTGTTATTACCCAGTTTTATTTGTTGTTGAGAACATTCCTCATCTTTATTCCACATTAAAGGTGAATCTAAAACTGCGATTTCACATTCTGTTAACCAGACAGATGCAGTTTATCAATCTGTTAACGGGACAGATTTCAGCATGAATTGTCAGACTTGTGAAATCCCCCTCTAACCCTCTGTTGTTGGTTTGAATCTGTGAATCTGGGTGGGTAATTATTTCAGAGAGATTTGGTCAAAGGTTGTTCCTTCGCTGTGCAGCTGACAGGATTTCAGTGGAGTCAGTGTTTCTTGACAAGATGAGTGGGGCCGAAATAACACAACAAGACGCAATGTACAAAAAAACACTATGATTCAAAGACAAAACAACCTTTTCACTGTTTGACTCTCCAAACTAGATAAGAGTGAAAGAGAGGGGGGGAAAACACAACTTTCCAGCAGGTGATATGAATGATAACGTGGCTGTAATATCCAGTGGGAGGGAAGGGGATTGAATTGCACCTGCTGAGTCATAAGAAAATAAAACAAAATAAAAAAACATGCCAGGAGCTGATAGAAGATATGAGGATGTCTACTTCAAACTAAACTCTTTCCCAGACTTCCTCTCATCAGACATAAGAAATCAGGATAGATTTTTGTGTTTAGGCGGTGAAAACTAATATAGTTTGGCGATGCCGATCGGAAACGTTTAAACCAGGATCAGGTCCGGGATTCATTTTCACAGAACACCCTGAGAAACTCCTACAGATAAATTCAGGGCGTGTCATGTCTGAGCTGTGAGAAAAAAGCCTGATGAACAAAACGTTTTAGCTCTAAAAGCAGATCACACATCTCACGTGGTCACATGATTAATCACATGTCAGCCAAGCCAACAGCCAATCAGAGACCAGGATTTATTCATACTCTAAGCAATCAAATCGTGCTGCTGGTGGAAAAACAAGGAGGGTTTAAGGCTCACAGCGGCAATGAATTTATTTATTTATTTATTTTAAAGGGACAGTGCACATGATTGGACATCTAAGCTTTTCAGCAATGTAAATATGCCAGAATTAGGTCGTCACGAAGTACAAGGTTAAACATTAAATTAGATATATTATGCAACACAATTTAAGAGCTATAATATATATTATAAAAGACACTGGAGTTTTGTAGACATGGTTCTGCAGTAAAGGGACTGCAGTATGTAACTATATATGTACAGACTATCTGCCGTCTTGGTTCCAACAGACGTAACTCGGAGTTTTCTCTGGCGACTTGCGGTGTTACGAAAATAATTGCTCCTGTTGGCTTGTTTTTTGCAGAACCTCCGGGTTCTGAGTGATTCTGAAGAACCTTAGATACGTCCTCGTTTCAAGTCTCCGTCTTTCCCGTTGAAATACAGGCACTGTGAGCGATTGGTCACAAAATCGTCATGTTTGTTGCTGAACGTGAGTAAAAACACGCTTGAAACCGTAACAGACATTTAGTTTAGCTGCTAAACTACAAGTGAACGAAATTTCAATTAATTTGACTGACGACTTTGGGAGGTTTATTGCCCGCAAAATCTGCTTCCATTGGCTGACAACGTAAGAAGCAGCCAGCAGACTGAGCTTTATCCGTGTGCTCACACCTGATGACCAGTGTGACCGATTATTGAACCTATAAACATGGTCTTGGTGTTATTTTAAAGGATATTTCAAGTTATTTTAGCTGTACAATTTGTTTTAGCATTTAACCATGTTGAAAATTTTGTTCACACACCTAAACTATATCATGTGTAAACAGAGAACTGAACCCTGGAGCTTTTTGTTTGAGCTGGTCTGAACGCCGGATTCAAACTCTGGTGCTGTCACCAAACTACTGTTATCTGCTTCTCTCTGGCCGCCGTCTCATTAAAATCGTTCTCTCCTTCTGTTTTGGTGACTTTGCTACCAAACCTGGACTCAGGACTGAGCGAGCTGCATCCTGAATATTTGTGTTTCTCGGTTACCAGAGAAGCTGCAGAAGAACTCTGAGGAGTTTAAAGTGAATCAGTCATGTCACAAGAAAGTTAAAAAAAACTGGGTCAACAGTACATCAGATTTCTGCGGTATGGGAAGGGGTTTGGTTTGTTTACAGGCCGGCTGTACGACCTTGCACCTTTTCCACCACCTGGCTCTTGTTTACAGTTTCTGGATCGTTTGTCTTTCTGAATCCGAACCGGACCTCACATTGGTTCGTTTCAGGGAACCGGACCTTTACTGTGAACACGCCCTCAGTCATTTTCCTTGATGAATAAATAACGAATCAGAATATTTTTGTCTCATTGGGTTCTCCTGATCTACTTTCTGTGACTTGTGTGAAAATCTGAAATATAGAAGATTCTTAATTGTTCTCAAACTTGAGCTGCATTTTGTGTGTGTGTGTATTTCACACAAGGTCAGTTTGTCTTTATCCACATCAGATAAACACAAAAAAACCAAAACACAGCATTATTTTAATTGGAGCCACCAGGGGACTCCGGGGTTCTGGGAGAGTTTTGATGGGGCCCCATGGATGTAATATCAGCCGGCGTCTCGTCGCTGTGATTATTCGGTCTTGGCGCCGGCACCAACCTCTCACTCGTCTTTAACCAGCCCGCTTCTGGTGCTGAAACAGGCTAATAACTCAAATTATCCCGCATCATTAGCAGGAGCATCGCTTAAAGCGGCAATCATAATGCAATCTTTGATTTACCCACAACCGCTCCCCTCCCAGCTGTATACTCCACCTCCGCTGCGGCGGCGAGCAGACGTGCGGCTGTTTGGCAGCGGCGAAATGAACTTCACATGGGCGCTGCTTTGGGCAACAGATATGGTAGATTAAGAAAGAAAATATCTGTTGCATAAATGGAAATAATAAATCATAAAGTAGCGCTTCAGCCCGCACAGACAAAGGCGAGAGCCATCCACACGCTGAGCAAGCTGTAGCCCAGAGCCCTTCAATTAACTGAAATGGGCCGGGCGCATTTAATAATGTATTTAAACAGCCACTTCTCCTCCCTCAGCTATTGAGCGCAGGTCTTATTTACTTCACACTGATGTTTAATGTCATAATGTTAAGGCGGCCACCACTCACTCCACTTACCCCGGAGGAAGACGGAGACGCTGCCGGAGCGTCTCGGTAAGTGTTCATTTGCATGAGTCAGTGTCTGAGCAGAATGAGTAATAACGATGGCATTTAAAATGATTAGAAACAGCAGCAGTGGGAGAAAGTGGAGGCATCAGTCTGTCAGTGATCCACGCTCAGTTTCTCTGCTTCAGCTGAAAAGGGAGGTAAAAATAAAAGTCTGAGCGCAAACAAACTTTTAATACTGTTTTGTATTATTCTACAAAAATATTGTTGTTCCTGGTGGAAAAAAACAAAGTTTTAGCCGAATATTTGCTTTGGATTTTACTTTTTTAAATTTGTTTTGCTGCTGCAAACAACAAAAAAAAATGTAAGTTTGTTTGCAGTGTGTAACTCAGTGGAATTATATTTAATTAGCCTAAAGTACCCTCATGAAATACATCAGAAAACAGGGAAACGTAGCACCGCGCTGTCACGCACAGGCTGTGCAGATGTATGGAAAGTAATTGCAAACACAATCAGTGCAGCTTCACTCTTGTTGTTTGCTCCCTCGATCCACAAAACAGTGAAGTAACTTGTGATCAAATGTTCAAATTAAATGCAAATAACAGGCTCAGACCACCCTAATCTGCAGCTAATGTATTAGTCGTCATGGTATTTTATACGCCGGCTTTAAAATATGTTTGAGAACGTGTGTTGTCACCTGGTTCTGTCCTGTGGTTATTTAGAACTGACCTCAGATCAGCTTACAGCTGGACTCAAGTCAAACCAAACGCTGAGGCAGCTGATCGCCGGCGGCTGAATCTCTCTGTATTTGCAGTACACCAGAGTTTTTATGTCTGGTGTCTGTGGCGATGTCACCACGCTGGTGAACCGGTAGTGATGCGTGAAGGCCTGCTGAGAGAGAAAATCTTTATTTGTTAGTATCAGAAACTGAGCAGAGGTGCTGCAGCGCTCTCTTTACGTGCCTCTGAAATACAAAGTGTGTGAAATAATCTGAGAGGGAAACATTAATGGGGAAGGAATGAGGGAGGCCACGGCAGAGTGAGAGTGGGACAAACAAACCTATAGTCTGTGTTGCCTGCTGTGTGTCTACATGATGCAAAACTGTAACAATGATTTTTGTCACGATCCTGTCTGTGTGTTCTGTTGGGGGGTTTGGGTTTTAGTTTTATGTTATGAGTTTTAGTTCTTGTGAACATTAGTTTGGTTTAGTCTGCACTCTATGTCCTGGTTCTGTGTTCTCGTTTGGGTTTCTTGTACTCTGGTTACATGTGTGTTCTGTCCTGGGGCCCGTTCTTCGTACGTTGCTTAAAACATCCGAGATCAAATGAGACATCCAAGATAATATCATCGGCCTAATCATGATCTGGCTAACTGGGTTCTTCGAAAGCACCTGCCGGTTATGATTAGTATAGCTGGATTGAGTTATCGGAGATAATTGCGCGTTCATGCACTGGTTTAAAAGGGGACATGTATCGATAGTAGAAACATTGATCAGCAACGCTGCTATTGGCTGTTCACCATGGCCAAAGAGCGCTCAGTTTTTTCTCCGCAGCAGAGCAAGAGTTATTAGGCTACTAGAAGGATATACAGAATTTGAAAACTTAATTAAAACGCCAGGGGAACACCTCAAAGTGTGCAAAAGCCAGGAGAGGGCTGGCAAAAGTTGCAGACAAATTAAATGCGTAAGTGCTCCATGTTATGGTTCTATCACATATTCTTGTATTTTAATAATTTCATAATTGCTTAATATCAGAGCCACCTCAGGACCCACTAGAACATGGGAACAAGTGAAAGTGAAATACAAGAACAACCTGTGGTCTGAAGTGGCTTGGAAATACCACAAAACCCCCTAAAAACTGCTTCAGTGCCAGATACACTTTGCGAATGGCACGACAGACGGCACGTTTTCCGCATCTCCAATAGTGCAAAGGAACGTGCCACTCGCAAAAGAATCTCAGGGCAATGCACACAGTTTGTGCCGCTGTTAAAACTCCCGACGAGTCGAACTTTTAACGTGTGGTTCCAACAAATTAATGATGTATATGACACCCTCACGAGAAAAACGACAGCCTATCTCTCAATAAGAATATTATCGCGCTGCGCTAAAGGATCCTGTCTATCTCACAATACGCGATTAATTCGAAAAGCTCTTCAAATTATTCTGCCACCTTCAGCAACAGGTTCTTCTCGTAAAAACGCACAAGACATGGCTGCGAAAGACTTCCCGTATCACCTCCGCTTATAAAGCCGGGATCTAATCCTGTTGACATGAAATAAGCCTGCTCGCGAGCAGGTTCAAGCTTACGCACCTGTTGCTATGACAGCAAGTCCAGGATGAGCGTCGAAGAACCAAACAATCCAAGATCATGCCAAATCGGCAACAATCAAATCCAGCTAAGTGAGTTAGCGACGTACGAAGAACGGGCCCCTGTTGTTTATTCACTCTGCTTCTTGTCTGCTTGTCACGTCAGTCTCTGTTTTCCTCTGCTCCCTGCCTGTGCCTCGTTATCCCTGATCCCTCTCACCTGTGTTGCTCCCGCCCTGCTCGTTAGTCCCTGTGTATATGTACCTGGTGTTTCTGTCTTGTCTTTGTTGGTTTTTGTGCTAGTGTGCTCATGCTTTCTGTTACTCTCTGTGGATACCCCGTGTCCTCTGCCTTCCCGGTTCTGTCGTGTTTTGGATTTTCCTTTGCCATTTTGGATTTGGACTTTGTTTCTGGACTTGGCTATTCAGCCACTCACCTGTAAGTGTGCTCGCCTTTTGTTGCCCCTTTTGTTTTTGTTAATAAATTGCTGAACTGTATCTGCCGGCTGTCGTGTCCTGCGTTTGGGTCATTACATTGTGAATCTGAGATATATTTGGATTTTATATTGACTATTTGTCTAATCATATATCTAAATAAATAAACTAGCATTGATCTTTTATAATATTCCTGACATCAAAGTAAAGACTGAAGAAGAAACGGCCCTGTTAGATTTCAGAAACATGTATGAAATGTTTGTGAATCTTATTTCCTCCACCTGCAGCTCTTAGTGTGCAGCTGCTCCCAAACACTCAACAATATTTACATCTTTTCATGGTCACATAATTGTTAAATCAGCTAATATATATCCTATGTTTTTAACAATTCATACATTTTCCTGAAATCTTATAGGCCCAGGCTGCAGGCTGGACCACCAGGATGCTCACAGCCAAATAACAGGGTCTTCTTCACAGTAGACTAAGAAAACAGGCTGCAGATGTGCATAAAAAGGGCAGCCGATATCTGATCCAAGTGCATTAGCTGTTAGATTTTGCCGTTAGCGAGCTAAGTCATATTTATACTATTTTTTATTAAGAAAAAGGACACAATGAGTTTGCAATTACGTATTAAGAAAGGCAGCGTCAAGCTTTCTAAATAAAAACTAGAATAACTTAAACTATATATGTGTGTATATATATATATATATATATATATATATATATATATATATATATATATATATATATATATATATATATATATATATATATATATATATATACACAACTATATATGACAATATTTTGTCACGGCTGGCTCAACACCGCGACAAAAGATCAGTAATCAAAACACAAGTTTCCATAAGGTACCATTAATTTATTACTACATAACCAAAAAACAACTCAATAGTCAAAACCCTATGAAGTGTGATAATCAGTAGGTCAGTCATGTCAGCAAGTGGGCATGCGTGAGGAAATTGTGTGTGGAGTGTTGTGTGGTAAAAAGAACAAAAAATAGCAGGGAGCGTAGGGAACCAAGAGTCCCTCCTCTCTAGCCCCTCTCGCTGCAGAGCAAATGACTCGTTCTTATAGCGGAGAACACCGGGCCCAGGTGGCTCCAACAATGGCTGATTATAACCCCGCCTCCTGACATCTGCAACAAAAGGGTAAAGAGACACAGACATCCCAGCAACCAAACCATGGGGATGTCACAGTATATATAAACTTTTCCTTCAAAGTGAGATTATACTGACGTCCTTCCACATTTTAACAAGAGAACAGCTGGTGCTGATGGAACACACACGAGCTGTTGATGACAACAACAAATGATTTCTGTCTGTAACGTTATATTTTAAAACGACGTATATCTGAAATGTGTTTCATTCGTCCCGGCTCTCCCCTACTTCTACAGGCGACACACAGCAACAAACGCGACAGCTGTGCTGCTCTCTGCAACAATCCGCAACAAGCACATTGCAGCAAACCGCTCTGAGCGGCGGAATCGGAGAGAATCCTGATTTTCATTTAATCTACTCTCTCTAGCTGGTCTGTACTCGGGTCCACAGCAATCTTTGGGTCCACTGAAACTCCAGAAACCCTCGGACACTACAGAGAAACTAGGACATGTCACTTTGATCCAGTTAGACTCTGGACCCACCTGCACGTTTACAGGTGGACAGAGGTTCCTGCAAATTACTCGGCCGCGAGATTTAAGATCACTTCCTTCACTCTGTTTAATCTCACTCCCACAATCCCTTAACCCAGCCACCTACTCTTTTCTCACCGTGTAAATATTTCATTAAAAGCAATGGTAAAAAGCTAAAAACACAGAAAAAGAAAACAGGACAGTGCAGTTTAAGTTATCAATAAAAAGAAAAATCTTAAATATTTAATTTAAAGCAATGTTACAAACAAATCTTCAGTCTTAATTTAAAAGAACTGACAGTTTCAGCAGACCTGCAGTTATCTGGGAGTTTGTTCCAAATATACGGAGCATAATAACTGAACGCTGCTTCTCCTTGTTTAGTTTTGACTCTGGGGACAGAAAGCAGACCTGATCCCAGACGACCTGAGAGGTCTGGATGGTTCATAACGAAGCAGAAGATCAGAAATGTATTTTGGCCCTAAACCATTTAGTGCTTTGTAAACTAACAGCAGGATTTTGAAATCAGTTCTCTGACAGACAGGAAGCCAATGTAAAGATCTCAGAACTGGAGTGATGTGATCCATCTTTTTGGTCTTAGTGAGGACTCGAGCAGCAGCGTTCTGAATCAGCTGCAGCTCTCTGAGAACCAGATTATCTTGTTGCTGTTGTTTACATTCTCAGTTGCATATTAAAAAAATGCTCTGCAAGATGTAAATGTGCTGAGTGTGAAGCATGAAGGGACTGCAAACTTTCTTCTATACAACATTGTGTTGTATAATGACAAATAAACTACTCTGAAACCTTGGAAGCACGGGAAAACACAAAAACCATGACAGACAGACTGAAGTCTAAAACTCTGAAGACAGAAAGTGAAAGAGCAAAGCGTCAGCACGCCGAGCGTCTCTCTCGACACGTCGGAAGCACCTTCCTCAGGTGACGTGCTTTGGTGTTGTAATGTCAGCATGTCGTCTTAAAGTCATTTGAGCCTGAGTTTAAATGCACCATAACAACACTGACACAGCCGCCGTCAGTTGTGCTGCAACAATAAGCGTGTGGATGAGCCCGTCACACGTGTCTGCAGCGTGTGCGCGTCAGAGTGCATGTAGCCTGTCAGGAACGTGAAACGACTTCCCCGTGCCAGCGAACCAACAGAAGGTGTTGGTGTGTATTTGTGATGACACGCGTGACCATCTGCGTCCGACACGTGATTATGTGGAGTGTGGTGAGCGAGATGAGCCTGCAGATGCTATCGTCGGCTCTTACTGTCGGCTGGTATGCATTTCGCAATAGGTGATATGACGCCAGCGATGTTTCAATTAGGAGAGATTAATTAACAGTGAAAGATAATATTTATTAACCCTTTCAGCTGCTCAGTCTCTCATCTGCTTCAGACGTGCTGCACATTTACTTTGTGATAACAACAGGACTGTTTTGAAGAAACACTGCTTGTGTTCTTCAGCCACATGAAGCTGATCCTTTTCCTTAAGTAGGATTTGTCCTCAGTTTGACTTGAAATGTCAAAAATTGCATTTAAATAAACTGTTTTTTTTTTAATTCTACTACTCTGTTGTAGTGTTTCTGAAACTCGCCATCAACAGGTGGTGTAGTATGTGCTTGTGAAATGTGCGTGTGTGACAGAAAGGATTGTGGGAAGCCACAAATGAGACACCTGTTCCGTGCTGCGTGGTATCGGTGCAGCCAGAGCTGGAGGGCGAGTGAAGTGTTGATCAATCACTGGGGCCCCCAGCTGGGCCCACCGGCGCTGCTGAGGGGGGAGACGGTGAAGTGGAGGTGCGCTGGATCACTTCCATAAATGCTCTGTACGCAAGCATGTGTGAGAAAGCAGGAACAAAGAAACATGAAGCTGTTCGTGTTGTCTTTTTCTTCCCAGCGTCCTCATTGAAATCTCAGTGTTTTAGTGTGTGAGTGTAGGCAGGTGGCCAAAAGTCTGGTGACAGCTGCCAACATGCAGATTGGGTGGGTTTATTCAGCACTGCCTCTCTGGAGTCGGACTGAATGTGTTTGAGAGTCCTGGCCGAGCGGAGTCCGTGAATCATCCCCAAAGCGGTTTTATGGCTCTGTAATGAAAACTGGAGTCATGTTCTCTAACTGAGAACCCCGGGCCAGAATCTGAGCCTGAGAGGGGTGTGTGTGTTCGCCGTGGTGCTTCAGTGAACATAAACGCTGCTTTAACATTTAAAAGTTGTTCTCGTTTTATTTTGTGTATTTAACAGCTTGAGTTACTTTGAAGATTCAGATTAATAATACAAAATAAACAAATTAGTGGTCATGTACATTCACTCGCTGCTCAGCAGTATTTAAAGTGGGGGGGGGACCACCAGAGACCCCACTAGGGCTGGGTATCGAGTTCAATACTTATTAGGCGCCAACCGAATCGCCTCAGTACCACCGAGTATCAAAAAATGCCTTGTCTCTCGGTACCAAAGTTCGATACCTAAAGAGACGACACGACAAACCTGGTGAAGCCTTTGACTGTGCGTGGAATAAACTTAAGAGCAGGAAGTCGCTCTGTCTTTGCTGCAACAAGACAGAGCCAGTGCATCATCGTCCGTACGAGCGGCGTCAGGCAGCAGCGTCGCTGTTTTCTGAATCAGATCAAAGCTATTCTATTGGCCGAGCAGCGCGGCAGCTTCCACACACGCTACATTTTCCCAAGGATCAGGAAGTGACGCCGCACACGGACCTGTATGTGCAGCCGGAGGAAGTGACATCACGTAGCGATCCTTGGGCTGATGTCTGCGACTTTGCTGCAGCGGATTAAAGAGTTTACTTTCTATTGTGATAGTTGTCGCCTCCTCTTCCTCTGGTGAGGAAACTTTGATATGTAGAGGCAGAAACTTGTTTCCATCAGATGAGATGAGAGATTTCTCTCTTTCTCTCAGGCCTGTTGCCATGAATGTTTAGGTTGCCATGGTGCCAGAGCACAAAATTTACATATAAACAATAAAAAATATAGAATTAATAAACAATGAAATGACATTATAAAACTAAAGAGGAATAAAAACAATAAAAACAGAATACAGGCCGATGTTACATTGAAAATGTCTTGGTTTTGACAAGCAGCAGCATTTTTCAAAGAAACAATTATTTAAATAAACTATTAATGATAATGTGATAATTAAGTTACTTTATACAAACAACAATGGTTCTCCGTTTGTTGAGAATAAAATTGGTATCGAAAAAAGTTTCGTTCAAGAACCAGTATCGAATTCGAGGTACCGTATCGGTAAGCCCCACGATACGATATTATCACGATATTCATGAGGCGATTCGGTTTTATTGCGATTTTAAATATATTGAGATATATTGCAATGTATTATCTTTTTCCAACTTCCAATTAGGTCCCTGAAGTCAAACTTTGTCAACATCTGTTTATCTAAAAAGACACATTTCTCTGTTTGTTCACATCACTTAATACACATAATATGCTGTATCGATCCCCCCCCCACCCCTAATTTAAAGTCATTAAAATCACCCCAACTTTCACCAGCTGCAACATTACAGACATATTAATGCAGCAATAATTGTAACTCAATAACAAAAAATATAAAAAGCACTTTTACTTTCTGACTTTCAAGACTTGAGATGATGAGAATCTTCACAGACACAAACGTTCAAACTAAGATATCTGAGGAAGGTTAAAATCGAGGGCAGCTGGTTGAAGATACTCGAAGACTCATCTGAGAGTTTGGTCACCGACTGGCAGGGAAACCCAGGTTTTTAACCTCTGTGGGGAAACGTCTTCAAGTACCTTCAAAATAAAGTTAAAATAAAGAACGGCGTGCGCTCCACACCTCTGTTTTAAGTCCTTCTTTCATTTATCATTTACTTTTTTCATCAATCATTTATATTTCAATAATTTGTTATTTCAGCTCTGACCGATGGAAAATAATTCAACAACATGTATATTTGTTGCGGTGATCTATGCAATTGTTGCATAAATTTGCCAGCAACAGGCTCAGACTGCAACCAGGTGTCTGACAGCATCATGGGAAGGATTCCTAAGAGATTGTTTTTAACAGGAAACTGAAGCCTTGCTCTGAAATCTCGTGAGAGTGAGTTGTTGCAGGAAGACGACTGCAGCTGCAGAGGAGCTGCCAGCAAGACTTTATCTCCTAAAAGATTCCAAAACGTTTGGGACCTACTGGACTCCAAAATATGTAAAATAGGGCTCAGGTTTAAATAT
The DNA here is from genome assembly GCA_024633595.2 of Lepomis macrochirus. NCBI lineage: Eukaryota > Metazoa > Chordata > Actinopteri > Centrarchiformes > Centrarchidae > Lepomis > Lepomis macrochirus. The sequence goes on along the minus strand of JALXJV020000004.1, from coordinate 2,627,329 downwards.
ACAGATTACCCTTTAATGGTTTTATTTTAAAACTGTGTTTGCAAAGAAACCTTTGCTTTCTAAACTTTCCTGGGACCAAACAACCATCTTAAAAGCAGCATGATCTCGTTCCAGTTGTTTATTTCACACCTGCTTTACTGGGTGGGGAAGATCCCACCACATGAACAGGAACAGCACGGCGAGATGGTTTCTGATGGCCGAGCAACACATTAAAACGTCATTGCTGCTTTGCAGAGAGCAGAGTGGTCGAGTGTGGGGAGCCTGTCGGTGGAGAAAATGACACTCAGTCTGGTGGATATCATAGATGTTGATGTGACCGCTCTGATCCATCAGGACCAAAAATACCTGTTCGCCTGTTTCTGTGGATACACATCATTAAGTGCTGTGCAGTGGCAGGTTGACAGGGCAGCGGCGTGGGAGGAAGGTTAAACAAACACTCAGACGGGCAGGAAGGGACACAAATAAATGTTAATATTGTTAACAGCAGACATGGAGAAGCGATCTCCAGAGATGCTTTTAAATCAGATCTACATAAACTTAGACTGCTATGTCCAAAGATAATCTGTGCCCTGGTAACTCCTCACCTGCTGGCAGGACTTCAGAAACCTTGTTTAGACTATAATGGCAGAATGTGACTCCTGTGTCGCCTCCCTCGGGCCAGGGGTCATAACATACTGGGGGCTCGTCCGGAGGGGGTTGTTGTTTTTGTGGTGTGCTGTTTGATGCGTTTCTGAAAGCTTAACGAACTCTGAGCTTCACCTTGAGCTCTGAGCTGGTTGAGCCTGAGGCCTAGACCGCGTACACGGGTATTTTTATAAATGTTGTTTTTCCCTCCTTTGTTCAAAAAAAAAAAAAAATCTGTTTACATAAAAGGTAAAAACACGCTATCAAACGCTGTCAAGAGCACGCCAAACCCCCAGGCGTCGATATAACCCTTACCGTAAAGCCCCTTTGGCCTAGCAGAGCCTAATAAGTTCGTAAACAAGGCAGGCAGCGGCGCACAAGCTGACATCAAACAGGTAACGACGCGCACTCTGACGCTGCAAAGCAAAAACTGTCTAAACGACAAAACTGCAACCGGCGCTTCTTAAAGTCTTCACCTTGGAGTTTTCAAAATGTTCTGTTTCAGTGACCTGATGCTGCGTCTCCGTGTGTACGAACGGCGCGTAGAAAAGGTCCCGCTTTTGAAAATACCCGCGTTCGTGTAGACAGGGCCTGAGATGAGAAACTCAAGTTTGAGAACAGCTGATCAGAATTAGTTTAATCAATTCTGATTGAAACGCATGTATGGGGACGAAAAAAAAGCCTCATCAATGGAGCTCCGATACTCACGGTTCATCATGGCAAAAGAGCAGAGCCTCCATTTTAATCCAAAGCTACAAATATGAAAGGGTGCCAACGCGGATCCTGACATTTTTCTTTAAAAAAACCAGGAGTGGCAGAAGCAATAGTAATAATTATAAACTTTATTTTATAGAGCAGCTTCTCAAAGCGCTGTACATAGAATAACAATCCACAGAAAAATACGACGAGTAAGAGTTAATAAAAACAAAAACAACAACAAGAAGCAACAGCTTAGTCAGCTCATTCAGCATTTACCAGACTTGAATTTCCTGTGTCACACAGGCCTATTCTGTATTAAAATTCTTTTATTCAGCTGTAACCTGACAGGACAAAGTGCAGGTGGCGACACCTGATGAAGAACAGATACGACACAGTTCACTCGTGGACCTGTGATGGGAAAGTCCGACCCAGTAGGCTGATCGGTCATAGACTGTATATAAGAAATGGTCATCGTGACGTCACCTGTTGGTTTGTGGACCGCGCTTTTGAATCCTCAAGTTTGGCCGATAGAGTTTTTGCTACCAGCGGCACCGGACGTGACCATATTTGGAACAACAGTCTGAAAACTAAATGTTCTCACCAGAGAAAGTGAACAGCTGACTCCTAATAAGCTTTTTCAGCGGCGCAGAGGGTACGAGTCGGCTCTAGCCTGATTGAGAGGTCGCCATGGTAACGACTATTTTAAAATAAACGGGACAATAATTTACTAAATGAACATCATGCTGTGTTGAAGAAGACTTTAAACTAGCGCCTGAGACCATAAACTCATCAGGAAAGTGTTTACTGGGGTAATTATTCAGCTGAGAAGGAGAAACATTTTCCATTATTTCTAATGGAGCCGGACTTCTTTTTGCAACCAGAAGAGTCGCCCCCTGCTGGATTTTCAATAGAATGCAGCTTTCAGGGACTTCAGCGTTCGCATCAGATCGCCTACCGGAAGCTTTTCGTTTGGTCTGGGTTCAAACTGACAGTACCGTATTTAATGAAATCCTGTCAAGACACTTTGCTGCACAGATTCAACAGCTTGTCCACAGATCTCACCACAGAGGAATAGCTGCAGTAACGTTTCCTTACACAGAACGTGAGGGTCATTCATACTGGAAAAGCAAAAGAAAATTCCTTCTCTTCTGTCTCGTTCAAACGTCTAATTAGAACCTTTTTTTTTATATACTTTTCTAATAACCGCGGACAGATGGACCAACGTCAGTCGTCGTCTCTGGAAGCTAGAACGAGAAATTTCTCGGCGGCCATCAAGAGACAAATCAGTGTCCAGTGGAAATGGACAGCAGCGTGGGTGGATTCTGGGATAGCGGATCAGGTTTCGCTGTCAGCAGCTGCATCACCATGAAGCTCATTTGCATGTAAAACTAATTTATGAAATCCATCAGCGGAGCAGGTTTAGGTTTTCCTCGTGTCGACACAGAAATGTTTCCGCTGACAAACGCTTAATACAATGTGACAACGGCTCTATCGTCTCATCAGCAGCCAGAGCTCGAGCTTTTTATATCATTTCATTATGTTGCTGCTGCAGTAATCATCAATAACTGCGACTCAGGTCTGACATGTGTTGCTCCCAGTAGGTTGCCTTTTAATAAGGTGGACTTATTGGTTCCCAGGTCTTCCGCGGTTATTGATTACCGATCGTTTACATGTTCTGTAGACAGAATATCAATAAACCTGAACCCTGCTGAGGCTTGTGACTGAGTCAGTACTGTAACTGTGACTCAGGCATCGATATTTTTGTCTGAGTTGTCTTCAGTTATTATTGTGCGCTCACAGACATTAGGCTTTTTTTTAGCAGCGAGTTATTAGGAATCTTTTTTTGCCCTGGGTTTCACCTCTCAGGTGAGTGATCCGTCTCATACAGAGTTCAATGGTTTAATTTAATTTGGCTACCAGTTATTTTATCTAGTTGTGTTATTTATTTATTATTTTATAATTTTAAGAATTTTTACTACTTTGACACTATAATGCTTTTTTAGCTTTATTTTAGATTAGCATTTAGAAAATTGTTCATGAGTAAGATGATGATGATGGGTTGTTGTTCATGGTCAAGCTTGTTGGGGCCCTTTGCTGTGCAGGAGGAGGCCTGCAGGCATTACTCAGGGCTTAAAAAAGCCCTGAGTAATGCTGCTTGTTTCTGTGTAATATTTCCCTAAAGACAATAAAAATGTAATTATTTTGTTAGACTACACATATTATAAGATAAGTGATTCTTTATTATAGAACAGATCAAATGGACATTCAGGGAACATGTTGGTTGTGTGTTTAAGAATTCTTCCTGCTTTGCTTCAAATCAATGACATGATATAGAAGTTTGTGGTTGCACTTCTTGTTCTATTATTTCTTATACAGGCTGTTTTATAACCTGTCCTGTATATCCACAGCCTTCTTTTTTACAGCCTGTATTACCTCCAAACTACATTGCTGTATACATTTTCTCTTGTACATTAATATTGATTTCATTTCATTTCAAACTACCTTTCTTCAAAATCTAATATCATATAAAAGCTGTATGTGGTGTTCTTATTATATTCTGTGTTTTCCTTTCATCTTTTTATTTGATGTGTATTTTCTTATGTGTTGTATCTGGAGCTGCTAGTGTGGGATAAATAAGGTTTATTTTATCTTGATGTGCTTCATAATTTAGTTACACAGAGTTAGTTTGATTATTTGATTATTGATGATTTTGCTGGATTGGGGGACTTTCAGGGGGGAAACTGCTGATCTGAGATTTAATAAAGTGATATATCATATTTTATAATAATAATACAAAGCTGCATGTAGTTGTACATGAAGTTTTTTTTTCTTTATTTGTAAATGATTATCTTTGAATTGCCTCTGTGGATATCAAGAATTTGTCTTTGTAAATTAATGAAGCACTTTGGTGCCAAAAAGCATCTTGAGTCAGACTGATCTGTGCCTGCCTGGACCACCGGCAGTGACACTGGAAGGAAATATCAGGTAAATCAGGTATTAAGGCAGCTGTCGTTTGTTTAACATGATGAATACAGTGTTTCTGCAGGTCTACGTGGTAAAAAACATTTTGTTATCTAGTTCAGCAGGGTGACCTGGCAAGGTGGAGGTTTGTCGGGTTTAGGTTGGATTATTTTCCAATGTAACTTGATAAGAAAAGTCTCTTTCTGTCTCAGCCAATCGTCTGTGTCGATGCGTGTCACGTGTTGTAGCTGATGTGAAACATTAGGCTGGCGAGCATCCAACAGATTATCCACACAGAAGATGAGATATCAAAAATATAACCTCGGTCTCAGGTCTGGTTCAGGTTGTTACTGACCTGTTGGTTTGTGGACCGCCTCGAGTTTGGCCGATAGGGCGCCGCCATGTCGCGTTTTTGCAACCAGGAAGCGCCCGGAAGTGACGATACGGCGGAGCTAACGGCCGTGTGCGGAGCTAGCTAGCTAGCTTAGCTAGGTGCAGCTGTAACTCAGGTTAACTGTCATTTTAACAGGCTGATAAGTTTGTCCAGAGAACAACAGTCTGAAAACTAAATGTTCTCACCAGAGAAAGTGAACAGCCGACTCCTGATAAGCTTTTTCAACGCCGCTGGTTAAATTTACACAGCGCCGAAGGTACGAGTCGGCTCTGGCCTGATTGACGGGTCGCCATGGTAACGACTCGTCAATCACAGATAACCCCGCCCTGAAACATTCTCTACTTTGTGGTCTATTTTAAAATAAATGGGACCATAATTTACTAAATGAACATCATGCTGTGTTGAAGAAGGCTTGAAACTAGCGACTGAGACCATAAACTCATCAGGAAAGTGTTTACTGGGGTAATTATTCAGCTGAGAAGGAGAAACATTTTCCCATTATTTCTAATGGAGCCGGACTTCTTTGCAACCAGAAGAGTCGCCCCCTGCTGGCTTTTCAGTAGAATGCAGCTTTCAGGGACTTCAGCACTCGCTTCCCGCTTGGGTTCTACGTAACACGGAGCCAGACGGAGCCGCTGTTCCATATATGGTCATGTGCTCCCACACTTAACGGCACGGCAACGCTCAGTCTGCCTGTTCCGCCCAGCTACAACAACAGGCTGGTAACATGCTTTAGGTCTTGGCCAATCAGAAGACAGTGAGCTTTGAGAGGGGGGGGCTTAAAGAGACAGGAGCATCTACAGCTTGTTCAGACAGATGCTGAAATGAAGGCCTACATGAAGAGTCAGTATAAGAAAAGAAAATATTTTTTGTAACTTTGAATCAAGCAAAGCTGCCACACAGCAGGAGTCACAGAACTACTATATAAGACTGGAAAAGCAGAATAAAAGTTCTCCTTTAACACAGCTCATTTCAAACAAACTAGATCATTTCAGCTTCTCCTGCTTCACATTCATCGTCTTCTCCCACAACCCTCCAAGCCCACACACACAGAGACTTGTGTCACAATCCTTGTGGGGACCCGTCACTGACATAATGCATTCCCTGGCCCCTGACCCAGACCTTAACCGCCACAGCTACATGCCTACCCTTAACCCTTACCCCACCCTAAACCTAATTCTAGCCTGAACCTTAAAACCAAGTCTTAAAACTTACCCCCCCACCCTTAAGTACCCTTAAGTCTTAACCATCAAAAAGCCCTTCTGGGGTCCATCCTTTTGGTTTCCACAAAGCTGTTGGGCCCCACGTATAGGGGAATTCTGTCTTTTAGGCCCCTACAAATATAGAAAGCTGTCTTGTTTCCCTAACATAACCACTGCTTGCCTAACCCTAACCTTAAATCAAGACTTTTTGGGACCTTTGGGGGTATTTTGTCCCCAGAATGTGACTGTCTAAAGATATTTACGTCCCCACAACATGAGTAAAACCTACCAACAATCCAATAAACACACAACACAGCGGCGCCAACAGTAGCTGTGGTCTCGGGGGACAAAGCATAACTCTGTCCACTTTCCTACTGGAGGGTCCAATTACTTGACTTCACTGAGCGATGTCTCCGATCTGAGAGTCATCACATCCAGCTGACCTTCAGTTCGTGCCTTCAATCTGCTTTTCAAAGTTTAACGCATTCCCGGGGGGTTTGGGTTTTCATCAATACATTGACTCACTTGAGCCTCGGGAAGTCCCGTTTGGCGTGCAGGCAGAGCAGCCGGTGAGATGATTTGCAAGGAGTCGATAAACTATCTGCAGCCTTATTCTGAAAAGCTGGATGGGTTAACGGGGGGGGGGGGTCAGCGTGGTTTACAGGGCAGTCTGTTGTTTCCTGTGAATGTGTGGCAGTGAAAATGATCAGTAGATTGGCAGCTCAGACGTAAACAAAGAGAAACCTTGAGTCTTAGTAGTTCATTTCGTTATAATAATAGAAAGTGTTGAACTGTTGCCTCAAAGTGACTGAATGAAGCTGAAATTATTCTCAAGGCATTCAGTGAAATGAGAATATCTGTGATTTTCCTACAAGACACTTTTAATTGAGCCTTGTTTAACTTGCATGCTTAAGTAAAAAAAGTAGCTTCATGTAATAATTCATCAACATTTTTTAAAAACAAGTGAACACTTTTTGATTATTGTATAATCATTAGCTAATCTTGTTGCAAGCCTTTGTGCTGCCATAATAATGGATACTAATCACTGGAAAATTCAATGTATCCCCCTTAAACCACCATTTTCCCCAAGTAAAACTTGAAAAACATAATTGTACGTGCTCACACATTAAGGTCCTGCTCATTATGAAGTGCTTTGTACAAGGGCCAACTGTTGAGGGAAAAGTGTAGAGGAGACAGATGTCACAAACAGAGAGGCTCTATTTGTAAAACATTGGGGCGGATTTACCCCAAATAAACAGGACTAAATTACGTGTGCATTCTAAAATAGTGCACATGGAATTGTAGCACCTGTTATGGGTGATTAAGAATTATTGCGTAGATGACAACAGGAGCAAACACAATAGAGGTTTCAGTATTTAAATGAGGGTTTTGCGTGTTTTAAAGGTTTCCACCATGGAGAGTCGGCACCGTGCCCGTTCTCTCGGCGACCTCCCGTCCCTGGCCCTGTACGCCCCGACGCCCCGTTCCCTCGCCGATACCTGCAACGGGTTGTGACGCTACTACGCTCGGCGTGCTGTGAACAGTTGGTGATCGTAACCTCTGGCTGGATGAATTTTACGCGTGATTCGTGCACTACTGCCTCCAGGGGCTCTCCGCAGCGCCACGCAACTTTCTAAATTCGTCCATCTCAGGTCAACACGTTGATATAACAGTACTGCCAGAACTTCAAGGAAAATACAAAAAAAAAACTATTCAGATGGCGCAATGGATAAGACACGTCTTTGGTGTGAGAGATCTGGGTTCGATCCCCCACTATGACCCATCCACCATTGTGTCCATGAGCAAGACACTTAACCCCTACTTGCTCCAGAGGTGTGCGACCTCTGACATAATTATCAATTGTAAGTCGCTTTGGATAAAAGTGTCAGCTAAATGAATTGAATAAGTGTCTTATGCAGGAACGGGTCCTCCTAACCGCTTGTTTGTGCCTGATCCTGTTAAGTCCCAAGTCCTCCACTGGGGTCACCAACGTAAGCTTGTGTGTCATCCTGGTTTCCACTGCACCCTCTCCTTTAACCCGTTAATGTCTCAGGTGGCCTCCCATGTCTCAGGACACCCTCGCTACACTGCCTTCCTCCTCAGAGACTGCAGACCTGCTTGTCCATCATGTCTTTGGCCTATATGGCATCCCCCCAGGACGTAGTGTCAGACAGAGGCTGGTAGTAGATTAGCTGACAGGTTAATATGCTGGTGATATCACGTTTGCACACGTTTTTACTCACGCAGACCTTTGGGAAATCTGGCCCATTGAGTACTAAATTTGTCTCCTTCCTGTTTCAAACAGAAAGTGATGTCATGAGTTCCTCGGTTTGTCTCCACTGAGAAGTCGAGTCACCAATAAACCAGAAAACCCATCACAAAGCAATAAACTCTGCAGCCGCCCATCTGTCCAGCAGAAAGCTGAGGCGGTGCAGGCAAAATGCCTCTTGGTTTTACTGTGTGTGTTTCATGTTCTGATATCTCAGTGGAGACTTTAACCTGAATGCACACTAACCCCATGGGGACACCATGTGTAGAGAATATGTTTGGTGGTAAAGGCAGGGTTTTAGTGTTTTAAGTAACTGTGACAATGATCTACCCCTAACTGAAGGAACCGAAGTGAGTGGCTTTTACAGAGTGCGTGATGTTTTTTGTCATCGGATGCAAAAGAGGTTTGGGGCCATTTTGGTAATCAGGGATGGGCAAACACTGCTATTTCACTTTCTCCTCCCAGATTTATCGGGCTGGGGCTTCAGGCCAACCTTCAGACCTGCGTGGACGTGTTGTGTCTGGCAGTAGCTCACTATCTGTGTTTCCAGCGGTGTAGATTTAGTTTACATATTTAATTTTAGTTTACATATTTAATTTATTGTCCTTTCGCCAGTGTATATACATGTTTTGACCAATCTGCATCAAAGATGTTCATCTAATTAATATTTCAAAAGTTGTCGATTATCCATCTTCTATCCCTCTAAAAGAAATTTCAGCCCTTTGCATCATTGGTTGTTTTGAATCAGTAGTTTTTTACAGCCATTTTTAAATGGACTGTCCCACCAATGCTCAGTGTTCCTGAGAGGAAAATAGGATTCAGAATATGTATGGAGGTTCACTTCCTTTATGCTTTTCCCACATTTTCTGACTTATCTACAAAGTTATAATGTTGGATGTTCATGTTAAACATGGCCAAAGCTTCAAATTAGGTTAAAGCATTTATAAGAAATCACTGTGAGCAGAAACCTCAGGTTTCCTCCTGTTCTGAACGCTCTGTTGTAAACAGCTTTTTTCTACCAACGGCTCCGTATCATGACTCCAGGAGCCAGACGGAGCAGCTGTTCCATATATGGTCATGTGCTCCCACACTAGCGGCATGTCAACGCTCAGTCTGCCTGTTCTGCCCAGCAACAACAACAGCCTGGTAACATGCTTCAGGTCTTGGCCAATCAGAAGACAGTGGGCTTTGGGGGGGGCTTAAAGAGACAGGAGCATCTACAGCTTGATTCAGACAAAGGCTGAAATGAAGGCCTACATGAAGAGCCAGTTTAAGTATGTTTGTTGTATATTTTTTAACTTTGAGTCATGCAAAGCTGCCATACAGGAGTCACAGAACTACAAAGTAGGACTGGAAAAGCAGAATAAAGGTCTCCTTTAAGTCGGTCATACTCCACTGGACCTAAGCTGAAGCTGGTGTGAGTGCTTTGATATGTTTTCCCTCAGCTTTCCTGCAGTCCCACATTGCTGAGATAGCGCCATTGTATTTGATGCTTTCAGAGTGTTTCATTCATAACCAAAGAGATTCAGCCAATAAAATGGTTCTTGACACGTTTCTATAAAAAAATACATTAGCCTTTTATAGAGCTAATGGTTTCTGTCTTATCAACATTATACCATTTTTAATCCATAAACAATTACATCGTATTGATTTGTGTGCAAATTACCAATAAGGAAATCTTTCTATGACAGCTATGGATAATTTTTCTACAACAACACCAGGGAGCTTCAGGAAAACTTTAATGCTCACTGTATATGACTATATGTTTTGTGCCACTTCAAACTCAAACACTGTGAAGCTCAATTCCAAGCGAAGGACTTGTTTTAGTTTCAAACAACTACTCAGTTCTGCTATAATAGTTTCAGCCTGGAAAAGCCTTCTTTTCATGCTCTCAGTCATTGTGTGCTTGTTAGAAGAGTCAGAGAGATGTCTCCCAGTGGTAATGATTTTTCTGCAACAGAGGAAGGATTTACTGGATCATCTTTCCAATGAAAACAGCCAGCAGAAAGCAGCCGGCTGATCTCTTCATGTTGTGGCATTAAAGTCTAACCTGCATTTCTCTGCCATTCGATCTCCTTCTGTCTCTGTTTGTATCCCCGTTTTCATCCACCGTGTTCATTTAAATTTCACTTCCCATCATTCTTAAACTCTATGTATCTGCATGTCTATTTTTTTAAGGATGTACACCCCCAGTGTTACTCTCTCACTCCATCTCTGTCTCTTTTTATGCCTCTCTACATTTACTTTGCAATAGCTGAAAGAATAATGGAGCAGGCTGTTGTCCTCCTGCTATTGTTGCCTCTTCATCTTGTAACACTTCATTCCCGGCTTCATATCGTTGGGAAGACATTTGCTGACAGAAAGGAAGACATTATGTTGGCTCTGTTAGAACATTTATTCATGTTCAGTAAATGGGAAGATAAAAAAAAAAACTTGAATGTCTGAATTAAAAGAATGGATTAATGATCTCGGTGTTGCTAATAACTGAACAAGGCATGGGGAAATTTAATTACATTCTGTGTTAATTAGAGCAGGATGCCCTCCACGTCCCGGTGCAGCCTGTCTGGTTTTTTGTTTATACATGCACTCGCACAGAAACACCAGGGAAGGTGGGGCAACGATCGCGAGCCAAGACCTCTCCTCTGGACCGTGATACCCCTCCCAGTCGACCAAAAGCTGGCGATGAGGAACAGCCGTAATGCTCCTCACAGTGAAGGCCAGATGATCGTTAGTGACCTGAGGGGGTTCGGCCGGAGGACTCGGGGGGGACATGAGGAAACAGGTTTGAGCAGATACACGTGAAAAGTGCGAGAAATGTTTAAAGCAGCAGGTATTTTCAACCTGACAGCAGAGGCGTGATCATGATTTTGTTAATTTTATAGCGACCAACTTACGGGGGCGCCAAATGGTGGTAACTTAAAACGGGAGGTCACATGAGGACAGCCACGCCTTATGACCTGAACTGACGGTACCGGCGCTTCACTTCCTTGGTCTGGGAAAAGAGGAGGTTGGAATCCCATCATGACCATGAATGGTGGGCATATTCCACCCAAGCCAGTTGTCTACTGCAGGGGAAGGGGTGATGAGCTGAGATGCACCATATAGTCCCGACTCAAGGTCCTGGTTGGCCTGGTCCGTCTGCCTGTTGGTGTCTGACACAACGTCCTGTGGGGATTCCATATAGGCCAAAGACATGATGGACAAGCAGGTCTGCAGTCTCTGAGGAGGAAGGCAGTGTAGCGAGGGTGTCCTGAGACATGGAAGGCCACCTGAGACATTAACGGGTCTGATGGGGCCATGTACACATGATGCATTCAGGAATGTCTCCAGAGCTTGTAAAAAAAAAATTAACAGAAAATGTAAATGAGAAAACAGAAAAACACAACATAAATAAAGAGAACATCAACTGATAGCTTTTCAGTCATTAACGGTAACAACACATTTTAAATTAGAGTTATTGGTCGCATTTGAAGCAATAAGTTTTACGTCCAATCAAAATTAGGATGTTAACAAATAAATCAGATGATGCAAAAGCAATTTATTCCCAAAGTTATGGTCTTGAAATAAAATCCCTAGACCGAGACAAGGCCGAGTACAAATACGGTCGAGTCCAAGACGAGACCAAGACCATCAAAAAGTGCTCTTAAGACCGGTCTCCAGTTCTACAACACTAGTATCTGGTTGAAGACTTCAAATGAAGAGAAACCAGTGGGTTTGGGGCACTTAAGGCAGCCACTGATCCCAGTCTGTACCACTGCTGACAAACGTTGGTCCGGAGCATCTGCTTCAGGGTCTGGTTAAAGCGCTCTGTCAGTCCGTCAGTTTGGGGACGAGACGGCGTCGTCCTCGTGCTCCTTGTTGTTTCAGCAGTGTAGACACAAAGTCCATGATCAGTCAGTATTTCACAAGGGAAACCCGCTCTGGAGAAGAACTGTGCCTGGAGAAGTGGATCAGCTTCAGGGTACTTTGTGGAAAAATAGGGTTTTTATTTACCGAATAAATGCACAACAATGGAAAACAAGAATTTAACATCTAGACCTATAAAAGAGGTCAAAACAGCAACAACAAAACTGGATATGAACTGAACAGCTATTACAGAGGATAACAAACTCAACCCTGAATCCCCCCAACATGGCAGCACATGGTATGGCCACAGGATTTAACCCTCCTCCACCCTTGGCCACACCCTCTGCTCCCCCAGGAAGGACCTCCCTCCAGCATGGCGACAAAGGGCAAACAAAGATGATTAATTTAACAGAAAATGCTCACTTCATACTGCAATGTGAAAACGTGTGCACTACTTTTTAAACGGTGTAAAGCTAAAGGCAAATTAATTTGCATGTTACAAACTGAGTTGAACGTGAATTGTTTGGGGTGCAGCTAACTGCAAAAAGAACTTCACCTGTGTACTTTGACAAAATGAGGTTAACTTGTCTACCATGTGGCCTTTGCTGTCTGGCTGTTAGCATGTGCGGCTCGGCCATCACAGGAGGGGAAACGTGAAAATAACCTTTTACTGAGTTTATATTATTTGACGTTCTCATGTAGTTTTATTTCCTGCACTTTGCCCACTTGTGTTTGATCTTTGTAACTTCTTCTTCTGGAAAGTAAATTGAGTTATTTGTGGTGGGACAGGTGATGTCAGTGGGACCATTGTTACTGTTTTAATTTTCTTTAAAAAGACAGACAACAGATATGGTGAACTACATACAATCGACAGTAGCAGGAAAAATAAGTTACCGTGCATTTTAGTTTCATTGTTTTTTTTCATACATTGTGCAATATGTTTTCCCCATGTTTTTGTTAAGAGCTCTTGAAAGTTGAGTGTTTGTTGTTTCTACCCACCAAGAAAGCTTAAAGAAATAGCTTTTTCCTTTAATGGGAAATTCAGTTATTCGCTTTTGTTTCCGAGATTTGAAGGATTAGAAACAACAGTGACAATGAATTTGAGTTTTCTTGGAACTTTATCCATGAAACTTATGTTGACATAACGACATGTGATCTGTGTGAAGGATCATGTTCATCGTGTTTATCATCTGTTCCCTTACAGGTGAAACACAGAGGCTCCACCCCTCCCCTTACATCACCTGAGATAAACCAGGAAACAGTTTGGTTCCAGGACGAAGTACTGAAGTACTGCAACCTGCTGCTGACTGAAACACTCAGAGACTCACAGTGAAAGTAACTGAGGCAGCTTTCTACAGCAGGGAGGGAAACACAGCTGACTTCCTGTTGTAACCTGCTGTCACACACAGAGAGGCAGATTAAGGAGCAGTTTAAGAAGCTTCAGCAGTTTCTAGAGGAGGAAGAGGAGGCCAGGATGGCTGCACTGAGGGAGGAAGAGGAGCAGAAGAGTCAGATGATGAAGGAGAAGATGGAGGCTCTGAGCAGAGAGATAGCAGCTCTTTCAGACACAGTCAGAGCCACAGAGGAGGAGCTGAGAGCTGAAGACGTCTCATTCCTGCTCAACTACAAGGCTGCAGTGGAAAGAGTCCAGCAGCGCCCCCTGCTGGATGATCCACAGCTGCCCTCAGGAGCTCTGATAGACCAGGCCAAACACCTGGGCAACCTGACCTTCAACATCTGGAACAAGATGAAGGACATGGTCTTCTACACTCCTCTGATTCTGGACCCAAACACTGCAAATCCAAGACTCATCCTGTCAGAAGATCTGACCAGTGTGAGAGGAGGAGAGAGACAGCAGCTTCCTGACAATCCAGAGAGGTTTGATTTTTACCGCTGTGTCCTGGACTCTGAGGGCTTTAACTCAGGGACTCACAGCTGGGATGTCGAGGTTGGAGACAGTACAGGCTGGTTACTGGGTGTGTTAGCAGAGTCTGTCCAGAGGAAGGGAGACATACTGACTGGATTATGGAGAATATTGTTCTATAAAGGTAAATACTCAGCATGGTCTCCACCACCACTCACTTATCTCAGCGTTCAGAAGCAGCCCCAGAGGATCAGAGTGAATCTGGACTGGAACAGAGGAAAGCTGTCGTTCTCTGATCCTGATACTAACACACACACACACACCTTCACACACACTTTCACTGAGAGTTTTCCATGCATTCTCACTGTAGATCACAGACTGTATATAAGAAATGGACGTAGTCATGGTGACGTCACCCGTTGGTTTGTGGACCGCCGTTTTGAAGCCTCAAGTTTGGCCGATAGGGCGCCACCATGTCGAGTTTTTGCAACCAGGAAGTGACGATACGGCGGAGCTAACGGCCATGTGCGGTGCTAGCTAGCTAGCTTAGCTAGGTGCAACTGTAACTTTAACAGGCTGATAAGTTTGTCTAGAGAACAACAGTCTGAAAGCTAAATGTTTACACAGCGCCGAGGGTACGAGTCGGCTCTAGCCTGATTGACAGGTCGCTATGGTAACGACTTGTCAATCATAGATAATCCCGCCCTGAAACATTCTCTGCTTTGTGGTCTGTTTTAAAATAAATGGGACCATAATTTACTAAATGAACATCATGCTGTGTTGAAGAAGACTTGAAACTAGCGACTGAGACCATAAACTCATCAGGAAAGTGTTTACTGGGGTAATTATTCAGCTGAGAAGGAGAAACATTTTCACATTATTTCTAATGGAGCCGGACCAGAAGAGTCGCCCCCTGCTGGATTTTCAACAGAATGCAGCTTTCAGGGACTTCAGCATCGGCTTCATATTGTAGACCGGAAGCTTCCCGCTTGCTTTAGATGAGGTGAAGCTGTCAGCAGTGAAGGTCTGTGTGACAGTGGAACAGAGCAGTTAGAGATAAAGAGGATGATTATATTCATGATGTTGTTGATTTCTTAAAGGGAAAAGTCTCTGAGTTTAACCTGTTAAGCTGCACCTGTTTTCTTTCAGTCACCTTTTCTCACTCATCACCTTTTCCTCTAAGCCTCTAACGTCTTCAGCTGTTATAATGCCTATAATGTTCACTTTTTGTTGACACTGTCCCAGATGTGTTAATTCACTTATATGTTTTAGCATCGATGTCGTGGTCAGTGATGGTGTGAATTGTTTGTTATTCCCTTTTTCATAGAGCGGGCAGAAAATAAGAAACTGACATGGTTTTGTGTTTTCTTGTTCTTTGTGTTGTGCTTGTTTCACCTTGTGTCATTTATTCATTGATTCTGTTTCCTGTTTCATGTTGTGACTCACCCCTCCTGTGGTTTCACATAACTTCACCTCCCGCCTGTGTGTTTTCCCGCCTGTGTGATTATTTGCTCCACCCTGATGTTCTCCACCTGCATCCCCTCGTTATCCTCACCCTCTCTGGTCTATTTAAGTCTGCGTTGTTCTCTTGTTGTTTGTTGGGTCCTCTTTTGTCCTGTGTTTATATTTGTGTTTGTGTCTGTCTCCCTTGTTTGGATATTGGATTTATTTTGGATTGTGGATCTTGTACTTGTGCCTGCACTCTTTGGACTTCACCGTTGGAACACCATAAACTGCATCTGCTCTGTTTGGCTCCTAATCCCTTGTTTTTGTTCCCATGGCAAAACGCTCAATATAATGTAGTCCAGTACAAAACCACCTTTTACTCTGACATCATTTTATTCACACATTTCTGACAATGTCACCTAAAAGGAAAGAAAACTTCTGTGCAGCTGGACGTGATCTCCGTGTGATGGATCACATTCATCACATGTATCATCTTTTCCCTAACAGGTGAGACACATCAGTGACATCACAAAGCTCCGCCCTGCACCTGACTCGCCGACATGCACTAGTGTTTTACCGAAGACCGGTTTTAAGACCACTTTTTGATGGTCTTGGTCTCGGACTTGACTGCATTTGTACTCTGTCCTGTCTCGGACTTTGAGGACTCTGGATTTTATTTCAAGACCATAACTTTAGGAATATCAATAAATTGCTTTATTTGTTAACATCCTAATGTAAGATGAGATTTATTTTTGTTTGAGATTTAGTTTATAGATTATTCCAGTTACTTAAGTAAGTTGCATCATTTAACTAATGTTAAATAAATACGCATTGTCTTGTGTTTCTAAGCTTTAATAGGAACCACATTACATGGTGCATCTTGCCTGTAAATTAGTACACTAGTACCAAGTGGATGCAGTTCTCCTGAGGAAGTTTTCCCTGTGCTCTTATTTTACCCACGTCTACCCGGTGTTACAGATTTAGTTAACGCTACGAGAAACCAATGTTACGCTAACTTTAATTGGAAAACGTATAGTTTCAAATGCAACCACTAACTCTAATTAAAAATGTGGTGTTACCGCTAACAACTGTCAACCCTCGCTGCGATGGTCAGCATGGGTTAAGCTGATTTCAGCTCTTGGTGTTTGTATGCGGGTGTTTTAATGGGAATGTGGATCTTTCAGTACAGTTTGAGAAGGTCCTATGATATCGATCCACATTTTACTGTCAGGTAATGTGGGGAACTGGTCTCGGTCTGGACTTAGTCTCGCCCTCCCTCGGTCTTGATCTCAGCCCCTAAAAGTCTCGGTCTCGATAAACTCTGGTCTTGGTCTCGGCTTGTGCGGTCTTGAATACAACACTATCTACACCCCTGTTACCTTTCTGTAACCCGTATGAAACACGGGGCCACTAAACCCATGTCAGTTGATGTCCATGTCAGAGGTGTAGTTCCCTGCTGTCCCTGCAGAGAGCGCTATAAACAGACTGTATCGGGGCAGAGAGGCCACCTGCAGTCCTCACCTCCCTGGTAGGTCTCGTGTGTCAGCTGTTAATGTGAAACGCAACATAACAGTGTGAAACTTTGATTATATCCACGTATCTACACTGATGAGCTCCGTCATTAGTGGAGCATCAGCTGTGAGCAGAGAGGAGCAGCCTCTGTCCGGCTGCTGCTGTTTGAAACTCCGGTGAGATGAAGCGTGTTTTTGCTAATGATGCTAATCACAGTGAGCAGAAAAACACGCTGTAGGGTTCAGAAACTGAACAGAAAAACCCGATCAGGGTTATAAGACTGATGTCTAATGTTTCAGCGGACTTTGGTGCGTATTGTGTCATTGTATTTATGCGCTTAAAAGATCGCTAGCTAATCGCTAATGCTAGCTACGAGCTAATCGCTAATGCTAGCTACGAGCTAATCGCTAATGCTAGCTACGCGCTAATCGCTAATTGCTAAGCGCCAAGCTAATAGTTAATTCTGGTTGAAGCGGTTCTTTGTGTTGTTTTAAGGAGACAGTTCTAACTTTACTCTTAACTTCTAGCTGGTTGGTGGAAAGTAGCCTGCTGAGTGTTTGAAGCTGCAATACTTTAATTTTTGTTGGTATTAAAACATCCAGTTAACGGAGTTAAATACTGACACACTGATGATCTGCAGATTGGTTTATTACAGTGCACATGTTTAATTTGTTAGCACTGATAATTTAATCCATGTTAAAAAGTGCTAATATTAAGATGTGTGTTACCTTTAAAGCAGTTAAAGAAAAGGGATGTTACATATAAATGTGATGATAAATAATTTCAGTGTTAAAATACAAATTGTTGACATGTAGAAGTTCATGATATACTTAATGCTAAAACACCAGTTGCTGTTAAATGTGGTAATAAATTTTACGGTAAGCAGAGTCTGTCTTCAGCCTCTGGTCAAACGCTGGAAGATGCACTAAAGAAAGAAGTTAAAGAGATCTCAAGTTGGAAAAGGAGAAATAGAACAGAATGACTAACCACTCTGCGCTGCTTGTGTAGGTTGTTTTTTTTGTCATTTTGACTACCGCGAGAGAAACAGACGAATCAGAGACGGCGAGCCCCGCCCAGGAGACGGTGGATGGTCGCGAGAACGGTGTGGCTAACGGAGGGACCGCCGCCGAGGACGCCGGACTGACGCCGTCCGTTACAGGGTACAGATAAGAAAGCATTCACGCTGTTAACTCTAACCCGGTGGTGTTGGAATTTATACACACAGAAAAAGCACCAGGAACTGAACTTGAACTCAGGTTCATACTCCTCAACTTACTCAAGTGTCAGCTCACACCGCTGTGTTTATTGTCGACTGTTCAACCCAACACTAACTCTCCTGTGAGTCACTGAAGGCCGAGCCCCTGTGATGGTTTCGGTTAGCACTAGGGGGCGCTACATTTCCAACGATGACAAACTAAAAAGCGTGATTAACATTACTGATGTGAAGCCCCGCAGGCCGTCAGTCAGGTCAGTAAAGAAATGTCTCCTCTCTTTCCTCATCTGGTCGCAGCCCAGAGATCAGATGTTGTATCAGATGTGAAACTGTCAGTCAGGAAAGGTAATGCCGCTGTTTTCCACATGAACGCTCTCTCTCTCTCTCTCTCTTCTCTCTTTGCCTTTTCTTGTCATGTGTCTCTCTGTCTGCCGCCCACCCACCCTCTCACTGCTGCTGCCCTCTCCTGCTCTCAGATAGGACTGGGTCCCGCGGGTACAAAGCCAAGTAGTCGCTTCCATTACAAGTCCAGGGCCCGACACGTATCATCACTTTGCCTTCCTTCGCTGCAACCTTTATCGCTCCCTTAGATGGCTGTCTCTCCCTCCCTGCCTTTTCCCCGGGATTGGAAGCACGTCTCCCAGGAATTACACCATTTTCTCGCTCAGTGTTCATCTTTTTTTCCCTTCTCACACTCGTGAAAACATTTGGGACAGCTTTACCGCTGATACTGGGCTGTTTATTTATTTATTTATTTATTTTCAGACGTAGATATGAAGCTTTCTGCTCCAAACATGCAGCAGGCCGGAGTCTGTGTGCAGGGTGGGTCTCACTCCTTCTTACAGTATTCGGTCATTTTTATACAAGTAATAATCTGTTTGAAATAAATAAATAGTTTTATAGAAGCCTTTTTTAATTTTGTGCGAGAGGAATTAAAAACCTGTTCCAAATCAGTGATTTTAGCAAATAAAAGCCAAATAAGAGCTGTTAATCAAAGTTTTACAGTGTACACTAGGGCTGCAGCTAACGATGATGTTAGGAACCAAAGCTTTGGTAGATTATTTCAATTTGTTGAAGAGGTACTTTTGCTTAACGGTGGCAGCAGACAGCTGCTTATACTAGAGGCTCGTGCAGACTACACGACTTCCAGCTGCCGGCCGATGGTCGTGCCGCTCAAACAACTTGCCGTCATGTGACCCATATGAAACATAGGGTCTTGAAGTCGTATGCGTTCACACTCACGTGACTGATCGGTGACAGGGGGTCACACACACTACAAGAGCTGACGGCTGTGTGTCGGGTTTAGACAACTAAAATATCAAACAAGGAAGAAAGGTAAGAGAGTTAATGGCTTTTACTCGCGAGGAGAACGGACAGAGATGTACTCAGTTACAAACTCCAACCGCTCTGAGGCATCCCTGCCTCCTCTCTTTTATTATTATCAAGGAGGTCCCTAGTTACATGCACATTGCTGCTACATGGGAGAGGGGATACGCAGCAACATGAACTGTGAGACAGTTAGATTAGCATATGTTGCTATGGCTATGGTGCTGTACATGCGAAACGGGAAATGAGCAATCTGCACAGGAAACAGCTGTTTGTTACATAATCTATAAATATATATATAATATAAAATATATAATCACAGCGACAGTAATAAATGTCCCTGCGAAACACTGTGCTGTAAAGTTACATGGATTAAACAAACCATTGATGCAAAGAATTTGTGTCGAAGCATTTTGTTGATCGATTTAATCGATGAATCGTTTCAGCCCTGGTACATACGTACATCTGAGTAATGTGATTATGTGATTTTCCAAGAGGCGCCTTCTGCGGCTGACGAGTCTTTGTGAATCTGGCCCTGAGTCTTTCTTTCCTTCATGTTCTTATATCATCTCCCCTCTGAGTCTTCTTACGTCCTTGTTTTTGTCTCTTTCTCCTGTGGCCTGCGTTGCTGTGGCAGAGATGATGATGATGATGAAGGTTTTGACAGCAGTGAATGTGAAGTCGAGGATGCCGCGATCTACGCTTGCATCCCTCTGCGCTAGCGCCTCTGGAGCTTCGCGGCTTTCTGCCCAGCCGGGGCACCTCGTTGGATCACGTGATCCCTTTCTCTGCTTTGGAAATCTACAAAACAGAGACACTGATTTCCAGTTGGAGAAGACATTGCAATTCATTGAGGCCTGAAATTAATTTCATATGTCTTTACAAGAGAATCCAGCGGGGCACAGACGAGTGGAGCAGAGCTGAGAGAAACTAGAGGCCAGGAATTCGCTGACGTCCACGCATGGATAAGCATTCGTATTCATAATCAGGACTGCACTGTACTGTATGCTCATATCATCTCAGAATAACAAAAAAAAATAGGCCGGGCCAAAGCAAAAAGCAGAGGCGACACAATTACCTCCACAGGGAGCAGCGCTGATGCAGTTTGGTTACATCAGATGAACAAAATGCAGCTCCAGCGGGGCGTCCTGGTTCCCCGGGTTTGAGGCTCTGATCGTGTAGTCACAGCTGCTCCCAGTTTGAGGCGAAGTGAAGGACCTTCTGCTGCAACTCCCATCTCTCCTCTCCTGGCTAACTTTCATTTTCTAACAGAAAGATCTAAAACCGGCCCATCGGGCGACGCCAAAGGTCGGCTCTGTGAGGCCGGACCTGAGGTTAGTCAATGCAGAGTGCAGCAGGAGATGTTATCACTCGCCTACACAAAACTAAATCTCACCTCTCTTGGACAGGAAGAATATCCACAGCGCTGCACATGACATCCACTTATTTACTGTATAGCAGGCACTCAGATTCTGGCAATGTATGCTGTTTGCCTTCTGGCACAAACACCGCTGACATTTTTATTTTAATGGAAGCGCTGCTCTCGGGCTGCTGCATGGCGCCCTTCACTTACTCTGTCAGATTTACTAGTTGCGACTCTGTGCCGGCGTTTCCTTCTGAGCACTAATCAATTGTTTAAGTAACGAGACAATAGTGAATAATGACGGTGAGCGACGTAGCTCATAAAGAGCGCACTGTAAATGTATTTCCTGGGGATGTTGAGCTTCTTTGCTTTGTTGTTGTTTCCCTTCAGCAGCAGTGTAATTCCACTGTAATGTCATTATTTAAAAAATGCCGCTACAGTTTAATTGGAACTGTCTTCTTGCAAAAATGAGATAAGTTGCTGCTGCTTCGCTTCACATATTTTGGTTTGTTCAGTTAGTGTTTTTCCACTTACAGTTACAGTGAGACAGATTGTGAATCCTATAAATCTTTTGTGTTTGTGTTTTGGTGTACTGAAAAGAATAAACTATAATCTTGCTTGCAGTGTTACATCTTAAGTTTCTTCACCTTGTCAACTTGACAAAATCAATCAACTCCGCAGATCCGGTCTGCTCCCCGAGCTGTGTTGTTTCCCCGTTTCCTTTGTCGCTATTCAAACTGGAGAGACCTCATTTTCTTTTTGAAATGCTTGTTCTTGGCAGTCGCTGAATAGAACAGAGAAATGATTCAGAGGGACAAGCCAGCCTTCGACTGGGGGGAACAGCAACAGGAACCTGCATAGAAACACCACATAGATGGCAGAGTGGGGGGGGCTGCACAGACCGTCAGTGAAAGGAAGGACAGAAAGAGAGAGAAGAGGGCAGATACGGAGTCTGGATTCTGACTTCGACTGCAGTTTGAAAACTTTATAGAAGCAAATTTGAATACAGAGGATTATAATGTGTTACTGATCAGAGCTGAAGTGTGAGGACTGTCATTCACAGGAAATACACTAAGACTCCAAAACAGAAGGCGTCTTTCAAGTTATATTATACATTATATAAACCATCATCATTTAGTGTATATATATTACAAATATAATAATAAAATGAATGTCAGCACACTCATCACTGACGGTGTTTAGCTGCAGTCAGCAGATGCTGCAGAAACACAGTGATCACAATGTTGTCTAGTAACAGTAAAGACAAAGGACAGGATGTCCGTCTCAGACCCAGGGTTTCCCCATGAAAGGGGCAGCCTTTGGTCTGTGAGCGGTGTTAACCTGCTGGCTTAATGTCCACAGTGACATAAGCTAGCTAGCTACAGACTAGTGTTAGCCTACATTTCATCAACATTTAATCAGCGCAGGGAAAAGTTTAGCAAGATATTCATATTAAATCATTTTAGCAGACTAACAACAGACTAACTGATGAGTCAGCAGCAGCCCAGTCTGCCCAGAACTGCAGCCTCCCTGTCCCAGTGAAGAAGGTGAGCAGCACTGTGCTAATGAGTTAGCATCATTCCAGGGAGGCTGTGGGGATTTCTCTGTCTGCCTGGCTCTTTTTACCAGAACAAAAAAAAGACAATGGAATATTTATTAATGACAGAAATTCAAACACAAATTATTTTCTCACATAATGATCATTATGAAATAAATAAAATAAAAATGCCTGCATGGAAGTTACAGACTATATTAAAATAATCCAGTTTGATAACGCTCATTTAAATTGAAATTTGGCCATTAATGACATTTATAGATACAGACTTTTATTTGAGAAGCATATAGTGAACTGCATCCTGTCTGCAGACTCTTGCATGTACAAATCACCAGCAGTAAATATTGTGCCAGTACTGATATTGAAGTACAAGAAGCCAGACAGTTGCAAACCTTTAATTAGAGTTATGTGAAGCTTTTGATGGGACAGTTAGGTCCTAGAGACGTAGTGACAGCTCTGTGCAGAGGGGGTCCAACTGGATTTTTTTTGTCATAGGGCCCAAAATTCCTGGCGGCTCCGCTAGTTAGCTACTGAAAAGGCAAATGGCTAACAGACCTTCTGAAATCAGACTAAACGAACTTGGTTACAGTCAATGGCTGATATGATAGTCCAGTGTTTAGTTCTCGCTAGCTTTTCAAATTCAAACTACTTAACACTTTTAAAAACTTGTAGACAAATTCGCCTTGTCAAATTTTCATGAGCTACCGTGAGGCCCAACACATTTATGGGTAACAGGGAGCATCAAGTCAGCATCGATTCTGCCTTCAGAACTGGGAAAGATCGTTGGATCTTTTCAGCTGCTTTGATGCCTCGCCGTCCTGTTAGACGCCTTTGAGATAACATTTTTGTCCATTTTAAACACAGCCTAAGAGTTTACCGTCACGCTAGCAGCTCTAATAGCAGTGCTTTGAAAAGGCTACACCAGCCGCGACGCTTACAATTTTACCCTCACTTACGCTAGCGGAGCTAAACCGGCAGTTAGCCTGCTCGGCTGGCAAAAGTCAACACGGTGGACGCTGTAGCGCTACTGCTCGACTAGCGCTTGGGGTGTGTTTGCAGAATGATGGACAGACCAACAAACAAGTATAGCAGTCCTGGCTATGTGCGCAGCCTCACGGTGAAGCTACGCACTATAGACCCTACGCAGGAGTATAAATCAAGCTTTACTCTGACATTCTGTTATTTATACTAGGCCTACTTTTAGGCGGCCATGTGGGTTGGTACCAGACGCCGAAGGATGTGGCAAAGCCGGGCTATGTGACGCTCTGGGAATGAGGATGGGCTGAAAGGCCACCTTTGGCATCCATAAAGAATTGATGCCTCATGCGCTGATAAAAGTCCCGCCTCCGTGACCTGGACAGAGATTACAGAGTCACTTCACTTCACTAAATGTGTTTCTTGAAGCGTGAAGAGGTGAAGAGACAAAAACAAAGGGTCGCAGAGAGTCAACACTTCATCAGGTGATGACTACCAGCAACGAAGTGACACAGATGAAGATCATCAACATCTTCAGCAGGACAGAGCGACGCATTATTCTCCATCGGACATTTCAAGGTCTTTTTTTCTGATAATGTTTAGTCAAAGTCTCGGTTGGTTATAGGCTACAGAGATAATTACTGATAAATAAGATCAGGAAACTCTGCCCAATTATAACTTTAATAAAAAGAACATTGTTGTTGACAGAGCTGCGTCTCAGTTGGACGCGTCTTTGCTTTTCATCCCCAGAACACATTTTGATGTTGTCAGAACAGCTTATTCTTGTTTAGATGTAGATTTTATTTACACTCTGATCTGACAAGGGGATCTGTATATTAGCTGTTATAATAATAATAATAATGCTTCATGCGCTCACAGCTGGAGTCTCCGCACAGCCCTCGGTTAAAACTCGCCTGAGGAATCGATTAACATCATGTAACCTGATTGGGTCAAAATGCAAACAAGTATTGTTCTTCACAACCACTGTGTGTGTGGGGACTGGAGTCACTGTAACATAAATCATCACATTTCAGGGCCAGGACTTGGTTTAATGCTTAGGTAAGACTCCAGGGAACGAATGTGAGTCAATGTAACGTGAAAGTGAAACATGACTCGCTGCGCGCGACCATCTTAACATGTCTGCGTGCTTGTATCAAAAAAATATATACCTGAAAGTCAGCAATAACCGCTGCTGCTGCTGCTGCATAGGAAAGCCTTGCATGCCCTGCAGCACTCTCATGCATGTAAAAATATAAAATGACCCACAGTCACACATCGCTGCCCTGCTCTTCCTCTCTTATGAGGCCACTGATAAAATAACAGTCAGTGTGATCCAGTGTTCTTCCTCCCTTTCACTCTAAGTAGTGTAGCCCAAAATTTTGCCATGGCAGCTGTGTGGTTGCTGCAAAAGCCCTTGACTTGCAGATCTCCTGACATCGTAGCTTAGCTTTGCCTCGATTTGAAGCAGCTGGGAATCAATTATGTGAAACTGCCAACATCCGCTGTTTCCCATGTGAACTGCGAAGCTGCGACTTCCGTTGCTTTCCTGCTACTGGATCCATCGAGAGTTAAAGGTCTGCACCACACCATGAATCTTTCGAGGGAAGAGGAGGTATTTAGCATCATGAACGTAGTTCGCTTCAGCTTCAGCTTCAGCTTCATAAACTGTTGACATCCAAAGGTCTGTTTGTTTCCATTTTCTGTCTTGATTATGCCTAATGTGTCACCTGTTAGTGAACCCTCGCTACTGCGGTGTGTCTGTATTTAATGTCCCTCATTTCTGTTCAGTCCTTGTCGGTCGCGTCTTTTTTTTGCCATGTGGAGTTTGTGTCCAGTACCTGGTTTTGGAGTTAGTTTGTTTGTTTAGGATTTCAGGTTTCTGTCATTATCAGTAGGCTTTTCTGTTGCCTTGATGGATATTAGAGTTGGATCGCCTTGTTTTGTCAGGACTCATGCCGCATATGGGTAGAGGTTTCCCATTAATAGCACGCTAAAGACCTGAAATGACATTACTTTCTGTGTCACTGTCGCGATCGGGTCATTGTGAAGAGAAGGTCACACCGCAGGCTCAGAGTATTATGGGCATTAGTGTAAAAGCTCAGGTGTCATATGAACGTTGATCCCGGGTCAGCTTTCTAACCCCTCCTACATCAGCAGGATTAATGCCATGGAAGCTGAGTCGATGTGTCTTCTGCTCTCAAGGGCATCTTCATGACTGAGCATACATACACACATTAGAAAGCACTGCCTCAAAGCAGCTTACCAGCATCTTCCAGCTCAGTGTTTGCTTCAACACGCCAACTTAAACGCTGATGATGTGTCAATTCTGAGAGCTAACATCAGTTATTGAAGGTTGAATGTCTCCAGTCAGGTTCAGAAGCCTCCCAGAGATGATATGAAAGATTTATTTGCCTACAGCTCCGACTTTTAGGCCCAGAGGTGTGTAAGTGACCAAAACTGGCATCTAGTGTTACTTGAGACCACTTTTGATGGTCTTGGTCTGGTCCCAGAGCGTGACCGCCTTTGTACTCGGTCTCGACATTGAGGACTCTGGACATTACTTCAAGACCAGTCGAGACAATAACTTTGAGAATAAATTGCTTCTGCATTGTCTGATTTATTTTCTAACATCCTAACTCTGATTGGATGGAAAACGTATTGTTTTGAATGCAGCCATTAACCCTAATTACCCATGTGCTGTTCCGCTAACAACCCCCCCGCTCAGCGATGGTGTGTTGAATAGAGATGGTTAAGTTGATTTCAGCTCTTAGTGTTTGTATGTGGCGTTTTAATGGGAACGTGGATCTTTCTAGATCAATTTGAGAAGGACCTCTGATCACGCTTTCACATTTTACTGTGTGTCATGTAATGTGGGAACTGGTCTTGGTCTCGCTTCTGGTCTCAGCCCCTTAAAGTCTTGTCTCGATAAACTCTGGTCTTGGTCCTCGGTTTCGGGCGGTCTTGACTACAACACTACTGGCTCTCTTCTCTTGTTGTTTTACTAATTACTAAGGCTCGATGTCATTTTTTGAGCTTGATAGTATTTAAGAGTGAATAATCAAAGCTTCAGACTGATCCGAGCAGGTCCAGAGCAGAATCCAGGAATAGTTTAGCCGGCTGGGGTCCAGGCGAGAAAGCGCGACGGGTGAGCCGGAGTTTCTGGTAGCGAAGTAAATCTAACGGCTATTATGCTATATTCACTAATTTGAATTATAGCGACAAAATACTCTTCTTCTACAATCAGCCTGATATAATTCGGCTTATTTAAATGTTCATTGTGTTGCTGTTTTTTTCCAGCTGACAGTTTGATGGTAATACATTTTAAAAAAGTAGGAAATTTGACTGTTTTGATCTGTAATGAAATTTGCAATTGTAAAATCAATAAACGC